>CAXITT010000385.1:602319-768574 GCA_964033795.1 Lymnaea stagnalis | reverse complement strand
CCCCCCCCCCCCCCGCATCCATTTTTTTAAAGAAGAGAAAAAAAAATCCGTCAAGTGTATAGGCTTAGAGTGATAACATCGAGAGAATTTTTTTTTAATTGGGTTCACTATTTTTTAAAAATATTTAATATTAAAATAGCATTAGCAGAGGCCGAAAGAAAAAGGACTATGCAAAACTCTATAAAAAAAAAAATAAATTAAAAAAAAAATATAATTATGGTTACTGGAAATTATGGCGAAACAAATTCGCTCGAAGCCAATTTTTACGAAGGAATGTTGTTCGAACGGAAATAAGTAAGTAAGTAAGTAAAGTATATAAGTAATCAATGAAGCTGGTTCGAACTGAATTTTTTTTTCAAATAATTTTTTCAGCGGAAAAGTTTGGGTTTTTTTTCCAATGTTTTTAAAGAGGATGTATGATTGAGAAATGGGGAAAGTTTAAACTTTAAAATACAAACAATTTTTTGGGAGTTTTTCCCCATTATTTGCGTTCGAACAAACTCAGTCACCAACCAACGTCCATTCGAACTAATTTCCATGTGAACAACATTCCTCCTTACAGATTGTTCCCGCGCTAAGTGGTTTCGTAATAATTTCAGGTTTTGGTAAATTCTACGTATTTTAACACATTTTAATTTGATGTGTAGCTACCAAGAATGCCCATCTCATCTTATACAACATCTTAACTCTCAAATTCGGGGAAATCGATTCAATTTCCGGAAAATAAATCAAACCGCATTTGTGGTGTTTTTAAGAATCCCGCTTACTGAAGCAATGGGAATGTTAAGTTGCGCGTCTGTTGAACACGGTATGTCTCATGATGACTAATACAGCAATGGGGATTTTATTTTGAACACCTACTGAGCATAGCGTGTATAAAGATCGTAACATATTAATTTCAAAACCCTTTAGACCTACACTTAAAACCCTTTAGTGGCTTTAGGCCTACATTTAAAACACCTTTAGGCATACATTTCAAACACCTTTAGGCCTACACTTCAAACACCTTTGGGCCTACATTTCAAACACCTTTAGGCCTACATTTCAAACACCTTTAGGCCTACATTTCAAACCGCTTTAGTGGCTTTAGGCCTACATTTCAAACACCTTTAGGCCTACATTTCAAAACCTTTTAGGCCTACATTTCAAACCCCATTAGGCCTACACTTCAAAAAACTTTAGGCCTACATTTCAAAAACCTTTAGCCCTACATTTCAAACAACTTTAGGCCTACATTTCAAACAACTTTAGGCCTACATTTCAAACACCTTTAGGCCTACATTTCAAAACCCTTTAGGCCTACATTTCAAAGTGATTTGCTTCCTCAGTGTAACACGCACCGGAGGACCCCAACCAGGCAGCATAAAACCAGAAGGAGTTTACAGCTTTCATTACAAAGCCACAGACTCGGGCGGCGCCACGGGGACATGCAGCTTCGACATACGAATACAAGGTAAAATAAATTCATCGGGTTTGTATTGATGTTTCAAGTATTTTTGTTTATGTTAACGTAAAGGTTGGTTTTGTAAGGAATTTGCTTTACGCACAGAATCCGGTACGATGGTTGAAAGTCAACCTATTTTCTTTTAAGGTTAAGCCTTAGCCTTAGTGATAGGCTTAGCCCATGGGCGCCCACAGAAAACTTTCTAAGGGGGTGGGGGGGGGGGGAATCGATTAACTTTCTAGGGGGGGGGGGGCAAAAAATGGTAGTAATGTTTTAAGGGAGTTTAATTTACTGTAGTTTAGTTCTCTTTATTTTCTCTTTCCCTTTAATTTTTGTCTAATTTTGTCTAAAAAAATTTATCCAATCAATCCAGGGGGGGGGGGGGCAAGTGCCCCCCTTGCCCCCCCCCCCTGCAGGCGCCCATGGCTTAGCCTATACATATTTTGCGATATTTACTCACCACATAATCTGACTTAAGGTTGTTAAACGATAACCGGTATTCCAGTTACCCGATAACTGGCTGTTAATTTTTTTTTTTTACACAACGATAATGGACTTTTTATATCTTTTTCCAACACAATATTATATATATATATATTATATATATTTAAATCCACAACATTTAATTATTATTTGAAACATATCAAGTCCATGTTCATCATTTGGAAACGGCTTTTATTTATCTATGTCAGGTGTTTTGTTTTGTTTGTTTGTTTGTTTGTTTGTTTTTTTTTTTGGGGGGGGGGAGCAAACCGTGACCCGACAGGATAACGTTTGTGGCCCGTCAGATGCCAAACGTTTCATCCACTTCTTCTGGTTCCGGTAGGGTACGTTGCTGGATCCATGTACTGGCATACGTGCAACGGTTGGGAGAGCGATGCGGCCATCCCAACGGCTCGAGGCGACGTCGGGTCCACGGCGGCCATCGTCCAGTTGGTTCCAAGCGATTCATCGTGCGTGGGAAGAATGATTGTCTATCTTGGACTGTGTTACACCGAAGCACAGTGAAGCATTTACTATTGTCCCGGATGTAACTGCTACTTCACTTGATTTGCGCTTCTTTTTTTCATTCGTGTCATTTCCGAATATAATGTCATTTGTCAATTAAACGTTGTTTTTTTTTGTTTTTTTAAGAAAGTTTTATCTTAGTTAGACTAAATATTTTTCTTGTTTCTTTTTTTTTTCCTCGGCACATGTAAATTTGTTATCATCTGGGAGTTGGGTGCGATGAGAATATTTAAACAATTTGTAACTTTTTTGTTTTTTTTTAATGTTCGTTTGATGTTGTGTCGTCTGATTTTGTATAATTAGTGATACGCCCCGCAAAGAGTTGACACACCTATGACGTCATTTGGGTCCCCCCCTCCCCATCTCTACTGGAAAGCAGTGGTTCTCAACGGCGGTGCAGCGCACGGTAGTGCACCGCGAGATGAGCTAGTTGTGAAAACTTCTAAGACTTTGGGATATTGCTGGTAAAAGTTATAAAATAATTTCACTGATTTTTCTTTTTTTAAGAACGCGAGAACTTGAACTTATCTTAAAGGGCTTTTTATTGACTTTCAATAACACATAAAAAACTCACGTGTTATTTAAAATTAAAACTCAAACTATGTCATAACACGGACAAAATGGCGTCGTAACAGCTGGTCTACCAATCCCCCTTTCTGCCCCCCCCCCCCCCCCCGTGAAGGCAAGCAGTGTGCACTAGACAGAGGTTCTCGAATTGTATTGTTACCAACTCCACGTTTGAGTGCCGCGGAAACTTCAATATCAGGGCCGTGCGAAGGGGGCGCTGGCCCTGGGTTGCCAGAATAAGTGGGGGTACCAAATCGTCTTTTGATAGGAGCTCATTAAAGAATAACACGATAAAATTTGACGTACTTCACAAAGACACGTTTCCCCAAACCCGTATTTTTACTGATACGCCCTGGGCTGAACTTTTTTCTGTGTTTCGAGGGGGGTCATTTTCAAGCCTAGTCCCGTGAGAACTTTGGCCTCTGTACGGCCCCGCTCACTACATAAGATAGCGTGCCGTGAACAAAAATGTTTGAGAACCATTTGCTGAAGTCTGTAGAGCAGTGGTTCTTAACCTTATCGGAGGTACTGAACCCCACCAGTTTCATATGCTCATTCACCGAACCCTTCTTAAAAGGAAAAATAAAATATGATTTTTTTTGCTGATCTTTTTTTTTTTTTTTGGACCTCCGATGAGCCCCTGAGGCTGACTCACCGAACCCCTGGCGTTCGATCGAACCCAGGCTAAGAACCACTGCTGTAGAGTATAAACACGATGTGGCGCTGTATCCAATTCACCTCATCATCAGCGGTTTTCAAACTTTTTAGCCCCTTGACACCTTAGTATTATTCCTAGAGAATGCGTTAAAGGTGAAGAGAGCTCATGGGGGCATGCATTAAATAGTATTGACTGATCAATATTCTATAAGTCAAATAATTATTTTTCAATTGATATTAATAATTAAAACTTAATCATTTCACAATAAGGCGTTATTTTTATTTTTTTTATTTTTTTGTTGTTATTTTTAATACTTTTTTTTAAAGAGTGAAATGTTTTCTTTTAAGAAAGTGCTGTACAAAGAATAATTTATTTGTATAAAAAGGTCAACGGAAGTGACCAGTTTTTAAGTTTTCGCGGGAAGAAAAACAATAGCAAAGAAAAACAAAGACACAAAATTCATCAATATCATTTGTTTTGTATTTTATAAGAAAGGAAAAGAAATGTCAAAATGTAAAATTCGAATAGGTGCTAACATCTGACTATCATAGTTGTTGGGTTGTTATTTCCCGTTCTGAATTTAACTGTAGTGCAGTAGCGGTGTAGTGATACTAACTAAACTACAGTATTTGGATCACTCTTAATAAGATTATTTACACTTTCAACGAAATTGGGACAAATAAGATAAATGCTCATTAAAAAAACAAGAAAACATTCTCAATTTCAGAAATCTCAAGTGGCCTTTTTTATATTGTCAGACGACCTCTCCCCCCACTCCGCGCGCCCCCTTTTGTTTTTAGAAGAGGTCGTGACCCACAGACTAAGAACCACTGATAACGCTAATGCTACTGATTTTAATTGTATGTGTAGGTTTTTTAAGCGTGTGTTTGTGTGATGTATGTGGGGGGGGGGGGTTTAAAGCCACTTGTAAAAATTTTAGCAAAGGAGGTGTTTCTTATTTAAATAAATTCCTATCGATAATCTTAATGTTTACATTTCATTCCTGATGATGTGTTTGATGAAATGCACTTGCTGCGTTAGATGTTAGTTATCGGGTCTGCTACTTAAGACTTCAATCACCGCAGTGGGATTAAACGTATTTCTGGGGAAACCCTAATAAAACTGTGTCCATTCGCCATAGATCATTTTTCAAAGTGATATCAAAATATCCTGCAGACCAGCTGTTCTCAGCCATTTGGATTGACGCGAACCCCGTGTTTAACATTGTCGAATGGTAACTACCCAAAATCAGAATCATTCATTGAAATAAAGAAATGGACGTTCAGAAATAAAAAAAGGATTTTTTTAAAACATCCTTAGCGGTGATCGCCTGTTTATATCAATCTTTTTCTTTGTCTTCTCAACCCCTCTTCCCCCCCCCCACCCCCCAAACAGTGGAGCCATAGTCTATTAGCAATTTCCTTTCAAGCTTTCTGGTCTCTAGCTATCCTCTCTGACTCTTTCCAACTCTTTCAAATCTTTGTTTCATCGTTGTTGACATCGCTTCTTTGGTATTTTTGGGGTCTTCCTCTTGATCCTTTGGGGTTCCATACCAGCGCTTGTCTTGTTGTGTTTAGGACGGGTTCCATACCAGCGCTTGTCTTGTTGTGTTTAGGATGGGTTCCATACCAGCGCTTGTCTTGTTGTGTTTAGGATGGGTTCCATACCAGCGCTTGTCTTGTTGTGTTTAGGATGGGTTCCATACCAGCGCTTGTCTTGTTGTGTTTAGGATGGGTTCCATACCAGCGCTTGTCTTGTTGTGTTTAGGACGGGTTCCATACCAGCGCTTGTCTTGTTGTGTTTAGGATGGGTTCCATACCAGCGCTTGTCTTGTTGTGTTTAGGATGGGTTCCATACCAGCGCTTGTCTTGTTGTGTTTAGGATGGGTTCCATACCAGCGCTTGTCTTGTTGTGTTTAGGATGGGTTCCATACCAGCGCTTGTCTTGTTGTGTTTAGGATGGGTTCCATACCAGCGCTTGTCTTGTTGTGTTTAGGACGGGTTCCATACCAGCGCTTGTCTTGTTGTGTTTAGGATGGGTTCCATACCAGCGCTTGTCTTGTTGTGTTTAGGACGGGTTCCATACCAGCGCTTGTCTTGTTGTGTTTAGGACGGGTTCCATACCAGCGCTTGTCTTGTTGTGTTTCATGCTACGACCATATCCGCCTCCACAGCATTTCCCGGATTTCTTTCTTCACTTGGATTGTTGCTGTTCTTCCTCTCACTTTTATGTTTGGGGGTTTTGTCCATTCTGAGCCGTACAGCAAAACAGACACACAAAACAAATTTAGTTCAGTTTCAATCGGTGCCTTTCAAAAAAAATTGCACATGTCTAATGGTTTTACGTGACCCACCTTGTCAATACCAGAGATACCAGGACATGCCGCAATGTATATTTGGATTGAGAAGATTAACCGGCAATGGATCTGCGCTCAGGTCATCGCTCAAGCACAAAGTACATTCATAATTGAATTGTTCACTCAAAATCTTGGTTATAATTCATTTATTTTGTTGGTCGGGGACGCTCTTAATGGGAGGAGGTGGTGGACACAGTGGCGTAGCTAGGGATTTGAGGGCCCCGGGAGCTTGGCCTCTTTAGGGGCCCCTGCATTTTGACATTCGACATTACTTAATGTTTAAAAAAAATTCGGACACGCCTTTGGGGGCCCCCCTCAAGTAGAGGCCCGGGGGGGGACTTTTGAATTTGGACCCCCCTCCCCAAGCTACGCCACTGGGTGGACATCCGTTTTAAATATTGATTTGAAAGATACAACTTTTAGTCCATATCCATAAATCACCAGTGCATATACATTAGCACTTTTGTATTGCAGAATTGCCAGACTTCCTAGCACAGGTGCGGTTACTTGAAGGCAGGGAATCTTGCAGAGATTGAACTAGAGTGATCACTAATATAGGAGTAGGGGGTTTTAGTATAACTCACTCGGGGCAGAGCTCAGTCACAGAAATCAGTCACATAGATCAGTCACAGAAATCAGTCACAGAGCTAAGTTACAGAGATCAGTCACAAAAATCAGTCACAGAGCTCAGTCACAGAGCTAAGTTACAGAGATCAGTCACAGAAATTAGTCACAGAGCTAAGTTACAGAGATCAGTCACAGAAATAAGTTACATAGATCAGTCACAGAAATATGTCACAGAAATATGTCACAGAGCTAAGTTACAGAGATCAGTCACATAAATTAGTCACAGAGCTAAGTTACAGAGATCAGTCACAGAAATATGTCACATAAATCAGTCACAGAGCTAAGTTACAGAGATCAGTCACAGAAATATGTCACATAAATCAGTCACAGAGCTAAGTCGGGGAGTTGATTAAGTAAAAAATAAAGGTTTGTTTTGTTTTTTTTTTGCTTTTTTGTTGCTTGTTTGTTGTTGTTGTTTTAATAGTGCATATTCTCTACTGATAAGCGCGAAGATGTGCATCTTCAAACCCTTTCCAAAGTGTTGACACCGGATCCACCTCTTGCACCAATGGCAATGTGTTAGGCAGCACGTGCTCCCTAAACTGCCACTACGGATACCGCCCAGAGGGCGCTACGAGGTCCACGTGTCAAAATAATGGATGGGAGCCGCGATATGGTACTTGTCGAGGTATGGTATAAACATCAATTGTCCTTAACATCTCATTTAGCTTCCAAACTTACTCTTTCTTTTGTTTGTTTGTTTTTTGTGGTTGTTTTTGTTCCCTGTTGTTTTTGTTCCCTGTTGTTTTTGTTCCCTGTTGTTTTTGTTCCCTGTTGTTTTTGTTGCCTGTTGTTTTTGTTGCCTGTTGTTTTTGTTGCCTGTTGTTTTTGTTCCCTGTTGTTTTTGTTGCCTGTTGTTTTTGTTGCCTGTTGTTTTTGTTCCCTGTTGTTTTTGTTCCCTGTTGTTTTTGTTCCCTGTTGTTTTTGTTGCCTGTTGTTTTTGTTCCCTGTTGTTTTTGTTCCCTGTTGTTTTTGTTCCCTGTTGTTTTTGTTCCCTGTTGTTTTTGTTGCCTGTTGTTTTTGTTGCCTGTTGTTTTTGTTCCCTGTTGTTTTTGTTCCCTGTTGTTTTTGTTGCCTGTTGTTTTTGTTGCCTGTTGTTTTTGTTGCCTGTTGTTTTTGTTCCCTGTTGTTTTTGTTCCCTGTTGTTTTTGTTCCCTGTTGTTTTTGTTGCCTGTTGTTTTTGTTCGGACAACAAAAACAAGCCTGTTGTTTTTGTTGCCTGTTGTTTTTGTTCCCTGTTGTTTTTGTTCCCTGTTGTTTTTGTTCCCTGTTGTTTTTGTTGCCTGTTGTTTTTGTTCCCTGTTGTTTTTGTTGCCTGTTGTTTTTGTTGCCTGTTGTTTTTGTTCCCTGTTGTTTTTGTTCCCTGTTGTTTTTGTTCCCTGTTGTTTTTGTTCCCTGTTGTTTTTGTTCCCTGTTGTTTTTATTCCCTGTTGTTTTTGTTGCCTGTTGTTTTTGTTGCCTGTTGTTTTTGTTCCCTGTTGTTTTTGTTGCCTGTTGTTTTTGTTGCCTGTTGTTTTTGTTGCCTGTTGTTTTTGTTGCCTGTTGTTTTTGTTCCCTGTTGTTTTTGTTGCCTGTTGTTTTTGTTGCCTGTTGTTTTTGTTGCCTGTTGTTTTTGTTGCCTGTTGTTTTTTAAAGTAATCTATTGAATACGTTTGGTAACATTTAAATAACAAGACTATTTTTATGGGTTAGAATTTAACCTTGTTATAATTAGCCCGTATCGTTCTGTCGAGAAGACTCTTCATTATTTTTTTTTTCCATATATTTTTTTGTGTGTTAAATTAGAGTCGTAGAAAAAGTGCTGTCCTACTAAGCCTATTTATGCGAGTAATTTTTATTTTTGTGGGATAATTTATTTATTTATATTTTTTAATTTGGGGGGGGGAGGGGGGGGGAGTATTTTCACTAGAAAATTAACTTGTTTTTCTCAAAAGTACCAAGGTCTGATATGCTGCATAATCAAAAACGCAAACTTAACAAATATCCTTCCCCAGCAATATGGTGTGGCAATCCCAGCTATCCTAGCTACGGAGAAGTCCACTGTAGTGGCTACTCCTATGGGTCAACTTGCTACCTGTCCTGTGCACAGCCAGGCTACTCCCTGGTGGGAAACTCAACCATGTCATGCCAGATTAGTGGACGATGGACGCCTTCGGGATCTTGTGTTGGTAAATCCCATAAACCCCCACCACCAACCCCCACCACCAACCCCCACCACCAACCCCCACCACCAACCTCCACCACCAACCCCCACCACCAACATCCACCACCAACATCCACCACCAGTCCCCACCACTAACTCCACCACCAACCCCCACCACCCACCCCCACCCCCAACCTCCACCACCAACCCCCACCACCAACATCCACCACCAACATCCACCACCAGTCCCCACCACTAACCCCACCTCCAGCCCCCACCCCCAAATTTTTTATATTTTTTTTAAATAATAAAGATAAATTAAAAATTCAAGTCCATTCGTTTCCCTCCTATACACTGCCTTTCATTTTAATGTCTACTGTCTAACTTGTTATTGATGGGACAAACTTTTTAAAAAAAATTATAATAAATAGGTTTCCTTTTTGAAGGTTGCTTTTACCAGATTAGAAGTGCGAAGAAATGTTCTGCGATCAGATGCAAGTAACTGATGTATAGTTACTGTGCCTTCTTCTTCTTCCAGCTGATTCCAAAACGGGGTGATCAGTTTGAGTGATTGGGAACACTCTGAATATTAGCATTATGATAATTAAGTAATGTAAAGTCGGTGTAGGGTTGAATCAACATTTAACTAGCAGGTCGTGAAGAGATTATGTGTAAGTATATCTGCACCTGGCAAGATGGCTGAGTGAGCAGAAGAAAAGTCTAATGACCAGAAAGTATAGTAGGCCTACACAGAAAGTTGGGCTAAGCTTGGTAACTAATCAGATAAAACAGAGACGCATATAAATTTGTAAACATTTTTCAATAGTTTTTTTTTTAATTCATTGTATGTAATACCTCCATGAACTTACATATCGAAAGCGCAATCTGATCCAATTTTTATTATGACCCACCTTACTGTCCCAGACACAGCCCCACCCGTTATCAACTGTGACAGGAACATGGTCGTTTTCTCTGGCCCACTCAACCAACCTGTCCAGGTCAACTGGTCTATGCCCACCGTGCAGGACAACTCGAACCAGCCTGTCCGATTGACCAGTCAACCGCCGTCCGAAACTGAGCTGCCGAGTGGGGTGCATCAAGTGACCTTCACCGCAGTGGACGCAAGCAACAACATTGGAACCTGCTACATGACTTTGGAAGTTCGAGGCGAGTACTTTTTAACGATTTTGTAATTTTGTTATTGCCATGTTGTTGTTGTTGTTGTTTTTTTTGCTTTTATTTTCTACAGCCAGTCCCAAAGTATACTTGCCATTGACATTTACAGTCTTATAACTTTAAAATCACAGACTTTACAATGCTTATTTAATTATTTCAGTGAAAAAGTGTAACTCAACACAACTGGCTGTTCATTTCTCTAATGTGAGGTGTAGCCACGAACATCTTTTTGGATCTGTGTGCACTGTGTCATGTGACCTGGGCTTTCAACTGAAAGGGGAGGCCACTCGGACATGCCAAGAGGATGGAAAATGGAGCGGTGATCCGGCTGAATGTGTCGGTGAGTTGGGAATGCCCTGATAAATGACTGAATGTGGCAGTGAGTTGAGAATGCCCTGATAAATGACTGAATGTGGCAGTGAGGTGATAATGCCCTGATAAATGACTGAATGTGGCAGTGAGGTGATAATGCCCTGATAAATGACTGAATGTGGCAGTGAGGTGATAATGCCCTGATAAATGGCTGAATGTGTTGGTGGGTTCAGAATGCCCTGATAAATGACTGAATGTGGCAGTGAGTTGAGAATGCCCTAATAAATGACTGAATGTGTCGGTGAGGTGAGAATTCCCTGATAAATGACTGAATGTGGCAGTGAGTTGAGAATGCCCTGATAAATGACTGAATGTGGCAGTAAGTTGAGAATGCCCTGATGAATGAATGTGACAGTGAGTTGAGAATGCTTAGATAAATGGCTTAAGGTGAGCATGCTATCAATACAAAAAAAATTAAAAACATTTTGAAAATGGATCATAAACATCCACAAAGCAAGTTTTTAATTTTTTTAACTTGCAGCAAAAGTTGTGTCAAGTCAAATGCTGCATATTCTTATTTAAAACAGTCATATTTTTAAGTCTATTCATTGCAAAATAACACACCTAGACCTCAATCATATCAAATGGATCAATTTATTTACTTACATTACAGTACCCAATTTGAGGCTTAATGAATTAAAGTGTAGGTCAATATGTAATTTATTAAAATTGAGTGGGGTCTACTTGGTATAACCTATTTTTTGTATTATTATTATTTATTTTTTTTTGCTTCAAAATGTTTCACTTGTTTTCAAATTCAGCTGTTGCTTGTCCTACCCCCCCTGAAGTGTCAAATGGGAGTTATGTGTGTGAGAAAGGTCAAGGCTTTCAAGACATCTGTTCCTTGGTGTGCCATGAAGGTTACCAAGCATTGGCTCCCCTGGCTATAACATGCACAATAAATAATACATGGACTCCAGCTGGATCCTGTCAAGGTCTTTTAATTTTCACTTTTTTTTCCTAGGCTGTAATTACCTCCCTCTAACCTTTATGTTCTCTCCCCTGATCTCAGTTCTAATACTCATTGATTCTCACTCAGCCTATTTCCTGCAATACTTTGAGCACTTTAGTCACCCACCGTGCCTTAATTTTCTCACATCATAATTTGTTTAAGTTTTAAATTTTCAATATAGGATCTCTGAAAGTAATTTATGTTTTAAACGATCTAACTAAACCATTTTGTTTAGATGCAGAGCCCCCTTATTTCATCGACGGTTGCCCGCCAGACATGGTGGTATTGGCTTCCCCATTGAGGGAGTTAACCTATGTGGATTACACTCTGCCACTAGCTGAGGACCGTTCCGACCGTGACGTTGTTGTGATTGGAACACCGACACAGGGCACCATATTTGACATCGGGACCACTTATGTTACTGTTACAGCCAGTGATCCTGACGGGAACACAGCCAACTGTTCATTCAGAGTTATAGTTACACGTAAGTACAAGTATATACACTGTTTTTTTGTGAGAAATTGATATTTTATTAAAATATTACGTACTTAATCATGCCTGGGTTGTAGTGGCATTGCGGGTTAGTGAATGATGAATTTCTTCCACCCTCTTCCACTTCCACTAAAAAAAACTTTGCAGTTGGCTTAAAAATGCCACTCCCCCCCTCCCCCCCATCCCTATAAAGAAAAAACGTCTGCCTTACAACACAACACATCCACACCCCTCTTCCTGTGCCACTGCTAAGATATCACTCTGAATAATTTGCTGACAGGTTTACATTGTTCTCAGTATCTGTTTTCTTGTAACAGTTAAACTTTTTGTATTAAAAGACTTCATATCCTGCCAAAAAGAAAACCACTTTTTTTTTTTTTAAAAACAAGTTAGAGCTTGCAGAGCAAGTAAATACATCTATATCAGACCAAAAACATTTTTTTTCTGGCAATTTTGGGGGAATTTTTTTAATGAGAATGTTTTAGCCATTGTCCCATTTGACTGACTAAGTCAAGAGCAAAAATCTTTTCAAAGTATTAAAATAAAATAATTGACATAGCAAAGCAAAAAATAAGAAATTGACACCAGAAGAACCATTTTTTTTTTTTTAAATAGAAAGAATTTTTATTTATGTACATGTTATGTTGTATTTTAAAACAGCACCATTATGTGACCCACCCAACTTTGACCCTTATGGAAAGGTGCTGACCTATGACTGTCCAGATGGTTACTTTTTCGGAGCCACGTGCAGCCTTGAATGCTTTGGCACCAGCATGAACCAGCAGATCACTTGCAGTCGAACTGAAAGTGGAGATTTTATCTGGACCTACCCTGGGAGCTCTCCTCCACAATGTCAAGGTACTGTGTCACTGAGAATTTTGTAAAAAGGGGTCATAGTACTGTGGTGCTGAGACCATTGTAACCAATTGGCTGTAAGGATATAAATAAATGTTGGGAGAAGATATGGGGATGGGCTATATGGAAAGAAGAATAAATGAGTGCATATTTGGGTGAGCAGTAGCAAAACAATGACATTTACACAAATATTAATATGAAATGTAAGCAAACCGTTGGCCACTGCACCAACAGTTGACTAATTTAATTAAGTTCTTAGATTAAAGGGCAGCTACCCATATGGCATAAATATGACAGCTAACCGTATGACATAAATATGACAGCTACCCGTATGGCATAATATGACAGCTACCCGTATGGCATAAATATGACAGCTACCCGTATGGCATAATATGACAGCTACCCGTATGGCATAAATATGACAGCTACCCATATGGCATAAATATGACAGCTACCCATATGGCATAAATATGACAGCTACCCGTATGGCATAAATATGACAAATGGTTGAAAGGATTTTTGGATTAATTCGTTGATAGAGCAATTTATTTCATTTATTGACCTTGTTTATTTTAAAAATAATAAATACAGTTATCCTCACAATATATGCCTTTATAGATGTGTCAATGTATTTAAGGATGATGAATATTGATTAATGAAACAAATAATTTGTAAAGAAAGTGACATTAATCCAAAAACTACTTGACCTTTGTCCTCACTCGCACGTTTGACTTTTTCCCCACGTCAGCTGATGCTTGTGCCAAACTCAAAGATCCTGAGAACGGAGCCTTCTCGTGCCGCGACCAGAGGACCAGAAGTAAATCAGTTCAGAGTTACTTGTGTCAACTGAAATGTAATGAGGGATATACGCCGTCTGCTAACAGTGTTTACAAGTGTTTTCCTAAAATAGGACAGTGGACACCAGAGGGAGTTTCCCCCAATTGTACAAGTAAGCAAGAAGACTACAGTTTCTTATGTAAATGCATTATTTGCTTGGTTCTAGTAACTGTGGCCCAAGTTTTTAAATATGCTTGATCCTAGGAAATGGGGTTAATGTTAGAGACATACTTGATTCTGATAAACTGGGGATAGTTGTTGTACAGATAAAAAATACAATTTAGTAATACAAAATGCCTTCAAATGATGTGAGGGCTCTAAATTATATACCAAAGACCTACCTGCAGTTTAAAATCATTTCTGGTAGATTGTAAAAAGTCGATTTATTTAAATTTTTAAAAAATTGTTTGATGAAAAAAGGCTCATTTTTTAAGGTGTTGGTTACCTAAACATGGAGAACAATATGATTGATGAGAAACAAACAATTTGTCTAAATAAAACAATACATGTTAAGCTTTAATTATGGTTATACAAAATGCAAATTTTGATGCTTTTGTCAGTGAGACAAAAAACGTTCACATATATATATATATGTCCGTCACATACCTAAAAAAGAAAAGAAAAGAATATGAATTGGCTTGAGTCCCTAACAAAAACAAAGCTAAAAAAAAACAGAAAGAAAGAATGAAATGATGGGATTTTGGAAGTCAGTAAACAAATGTTTTGAAACATGTCATTCAATAATATCCCTGGTTAAAATTTTCAGAAAGTCGAAGACCCAGGCACGTCCGTGCTAATTTGAAGATAGCCTACACCAGAGACGACTGTGACAATATAAACAAAACAAAACTGATGAAGTTCATCAAACAGTCAGTGAACTCTTCAGGCTATCGAGATTCTTGCAGTGCAAATATGTCCTGTCAGATAGACAATGTGACTTTTTCTTGTCAGAGGCCGCAGCGTAGCAGACGCCAAGTGGATAACTCAGGCAAGTTGATTCTGGAGGTAAGTATTTCCATTTCTTTGACTGAATATTTGATCAATTGTAATTTAAGGATATTTAACAGTGAATAACTAAAACTAAAATGTTACTATAAATTTGAAGATATTGTCTATATTAAAGTGACAATCATTACAGGTGACATTCACCATTGACCTCGGCAAGTTCATGGACTTTGGTGATCCACAAGAGATTCGAGATTATTATGATAACGTTGTTGGGCTGATTGACACATCACTTTTGGTCAGTTCAGAGAGTGATAAATTTAATTTCCAAGAAGCTGGTCAGTATGACAGCTTCACGCCCGCTGAAGTAGAGTACATCTGTGAGACAGGCACCTTTTTAGACTCCGAGTCAATGTCATGTGGTGAGTCTAAACAAAGTACAGGTGATAACAAGTCCACATTTAGCTTACATCATGTTACATGTTGTTTAGCCTGATATGTCAACACTGCCACAACTGACAAAGATGACATTAAATTGAAATTCTCTCTAACTTGTGATTAAGAGGCATTAAGAAAACACTTCAGATGCACTATGACACATTTAAAAAATGTTTACATTACCGTTAGATGACAATTTGGGAGTTCCACACTTACAACAAACAAAATAACTGACAGAGGTTGAATACTTAAGCACAAAAAAAAACAAAATGACAGTGTGAACATTTCAAACATGTGAAGTGGTTGACAGAGAATTAATACTGTGCTATACACAGGAATGTTCATGATACTGCAGTTAAAAGTTATGGCAGAGTTTCTTGTTCTCTGTGCCCAAAAACTGACACAAAAGTCATATATAATAGTGGCACAATTTTCTTAACTTAAATATAAATAACGTGCATCAAAAAGCGATGTGTATTAAATGTTTTTCCATCTCTTTGTGTCTAAACAAGGGTACGTAACTCTAATTTAATGCATATAATTTCTGTGAAGCAAGGAAATTTAATAACATATTATTTTTAACCTCAGTCGGATGTGGACCTGGACATTTATTTAACACGGCAACAAATTCGTGCGTTGTGTGTCCTAGGGGCAGCTATCAAGATCAAGATGTGTCCTTCTCATGCCTTCTGTGCCCTAATGGTACAACCACCAGACAAAAGGGATCAAACTCTATCATACAGTGTAATGGTGAGTTGGTTAAAGAATGAATGCATAAACATGGTGTACCTCTGTACTGCTGCAAATCAGTCAACTGAAGGATTAAAACTTGTTATGAGGTTCATTTAAAGGAACACAACTAACATGGTAATATGTGGTAATATCTAGGAACACAAATAACATTGTAATATGTGGTAATATCTGGGAACATAACTAATATTTTATTATGTGGTAATTTCTAGAAACACAGCTAATATTTATTTTGTGATTAATATCTAGGAACATAGCTAACATTGTATTATGGGGTAATATCTAGGAATATAGCTTAAAATTTGTAATATGTAGATCTGTTGTGTCTATACTATCTCCACTTTCCACCAACCACCTCTGTATCATGAAAGCCACCATTTCAAACTCTTCTTTCATCTTGTCATTTAATGACATATTTTCCTAGAGTTTTGTCCACCTGGATCTGTGTCTGCTTCTGGTCTTGTCAACTGTACAGAGTGCCCGGTCGGCACCTACCAGAGCACGCCTGGAATGAAATCATGTGATCTCTGCACATTTGGTATGACCACCAAGTCTCCAGGTGCAGCATCAGAAGCAGAATGTCAATGTAAGAAAATAAGCTTCAATTGTCTTTAATGAATAAATGAGATTGTAAGAAGGGATTTGGAAAGTATGCCATTTTTAAAAATATGTAGTTGTCATGCAACTTTAAAAAACAACATTTGACAGTTAGAAAGTAGTCTGGACAAATATTTTGGTAAGTATTAATCATTTGAAGAAACTTTTTCTGAAGAACCATTTTTTATTTAATCATCCTTTACAGAAATGGTTTTTTTAATGTTTGTTACTTAAAAATTTTTTAGGTTTTTTAATTTAGGTAACTACAATAACAACAAACTTTATTTGTTCACAGTTTACAACATTCGACTTGGGAGAGAGACACCCCTGGCAAGGGTCAAAATACCAGATCTTGAAAACACATCTGCCACCTTCATGATGTGGGCACATCCGGTTACAGGCATTGCTGGAAAGACTTTGACTTTCAGTCTTGACCCCATTCCAGATGCTGCATATTTTACAATTGGTCCCTGGAAACTTTCACTTCAGCATGAAATCTCAGCAGTCATTCGGTGTGTTATAAAACATTTCTCTTATGATCTTATTAGCATGGTTATTTTTCTTAATAAAATGTATATACATATATATATATATATATATATATATGTGTATATATATACATTTTTATTGATTTATTTTATATATACAGTGGAACCTCTCATAACGAGCACCTCTCAAATGAGTAATTTGCAAAACGAGCAACAAAAAAATGTGAAGAAGTTGCTCCCTTAACGAGCGACATTTCGCATAACGAGTTACGCAGAAAGGGGAAGTCGCTTTTTCCCTCACTTCTGCTTGGAAAAAAACTTTGGACAGAGAGTGTTGTTGAATGTGATTTTGAAACAGTACTTGTGGAGTTTACAGTTAATGAGATTGTGTCATTGGCCAATATCATGGGACTCGAGGTGGACAACAACGATATTGAAGAGCTTGTGAAAGAGCACAGTCAAGAGTTGACCATCAAAGAGCTTATGGAGTTGCATCATGTTTCACAGCAAGAAATTATGGAGGAGAGCTCATTAATGGAGGAGGAAGTAGCAGAGCAACAATCTTCTAGCGCAATAAGAGAAATGCTGAGAGCATGGGAAACTGTTGCATCGTACATTGAGAAGCATCACCCTAATAAGGAGGTGGCTAGGCATGCTACAAATTTACTCAATGATAATGCTGTGACACATTTTGGTCAAATTTTGAAGCTTCGGCAAAAATAAATTTCTTTAGACAGTTTTCTAGTAAAAAAGGATTAATTATTTGTCATAAATTCATATTTTTATTTACGTTTTTTTGTTTCAAATCTAAATTGTATTCCAAGTTGTTACACTCCTTAACAATTCATAAGTAATTTTATTTGAATAAATGTTAATAAAAATCTTTGAAAAATGAGTATTTTTTCAGCATGGAATGCATTATCGTATTTTACATTCATTTGCATGGGAAAAATTGTTTCAATTAATGAGTGTTTCGCTTAACGAGTAAGATTCTGGAACGAATTATGCTTATTATGAGAGGTTCCACTGTATATATGGTTTTAGTCAGCAGTGTTGACGAATGATAATTTGGCAGACATCGTGACAAATGCCAAAGTTACTTAAAAGGTTTTGATAAGCTAAAAGACATCAAATATTTGACTAGCCAAAGTTAAAGTGATTCCAATGATCATTTAAAGAAGTCAAAACAGAAACTTAAATTTATGCTTCATCCACAATACTTGGAGCAGTGATGAAATTCAGATCTGAATATAAAATGAATGAAATCATAACATGTGTCAAGTTAAGAATCTCTCTTTTGACATTATATTTCAGTTTTAACTGCTTAAGTTTGAAGTAGACTTATTAAACAACTACACTTTACTTATGACAATTTATTATAATTAAAATATATTTCTAATATTATATATAATATATTAATGTATTAATTTTTTTTATTTCTGTCAGTGAGTGGTTCCACATTACCCTGACATTAGACCAAGGAAATGTCAGTTTGTTTGTGGATGGCCAGGAAATCGCTGCATCTGAGCAGGTTCAGGAGGGTCAAAGTGGTATATGGAATGAAAAGATCTTCAACAGAACTTTAACTTTTACAGGAACAGATATTTTCAAATGTAATGTGCTGTTTTTGTTTTTGTTAGAAATATGTTTAGTTGCTTGTCACCTTTAGAAACAAAATGGATCCAAAGATGTAAATGAAACCAAAGTCACCCTCACACAGTTTTAGAACTCGTCACCTCATCTTTAATGATACATGCTTTTAGTTAAGCAAGCATAACTTGGTGAGACGGGTGGTTGCAGGGGTAAATACAAAAATTTTCAGATAACTGAAATGTGGTTGATATCATTGTATCAAGAGTTACCTTGATCGAACGCAACTAACATAGATTGTCTACCCCTCCTCCTCTCTGCATCTCAAGGCTCCTGACTTTACTGGTGTGCTCCTGACTTAACTGGTGTGCTCCTGACTTAACTGGTGTGCTCCTGACTTAACTGGTGTGCTCCTGACTTAACTGGTGTGCTCCTGACTTAACTGGTGTGCTCCTGACTTAACTGGTGTCCTACCGTGCAGCTGAGTGTACTGTTACTGTCACTGGGTTTATGGCAATACAATTATATTATAGTTAAGAAGGTACACTCCTTTACCCGTCAAGTGTTCAAATAGAGCAATTCTCAAAATATCAATTGGAAATTTATATATTATAAATAATATCCAATGGATCCTAACTTTTTTCAATCTCTTGTTTCCAGCTATTGTCATCACTGGTGTCCAGATGACCAGGTCAGTTTTAACATGGTCAGAAATTGAACAGTTTTCTAGCAGCTGTAATTTGAGAGTGGATGAAAACATCTTAAAGGTGGATGCAGTGGACAAAACATTAATAACATCTAGCACATGTGATGGTAAGGGGCACAGTTAACTTTTCACTCATCATCAGTGGCGCTACAGCCATGTAGGACCCTGGTCTGCTCCACCAACTCCTTCCATTTGGATTGATCCATGGCTTTTCTGCCTCCATGCATGAAATCCTGACTGGTGTAAGTCCTTCTCTACATCATAGATGCATCTCAGTCTTGGTCGACGGGTGAGCCGCCTGCCTCTAGGTTTCTGCCTGTATATTACTTTTGCTTCTCTTCAATCTGGCATCCTTTCAACATGTCCTGCTCAGCCCAGCCTGCCTTTTTTATTGTTGTGACTATAGATGAGTCTTTGTACAATAGATAGACCTCTTGGTTTTGTATGGATTCTCCAAACATCATTGTCTAAGTTAACTTTTAACATATAGCACATGTGGTGGTAAGGAGAGAACTGTTAACTTTTATAATCAATTATTGGATGTTTTTGAGGAGAAAGTTCCAATTAAGTGTATGGATACACTGTGAAATAGTCCAGTGGCCCAATGAGTTAAGGATTACCAATCTCAATTAAAATGGGTTTACCTTCTGGGACAGTTTTATGTCATTCTGGCTTAAGTCTTATTTATTATATATTTTTCCCCCATTTAACAGACGTCAATAATTGCAAGGATCAACCATGTGGCCAATATGGTGTATGTATTGATGGCCCAGGCTATGTCACTTGTCTGTGTCAGGAGCCTTGGTTTGGTAACCGATGCCAGGAAGTTCCAGATTTATGTTATGACCACAAATGTCATAATAGGTCAACCTGTCAAGCCAAACCAGAAATGAAGACTTATGAATGTCTGTGCCCTGAGGGATATAAAGGGACCCTATGTGAGGAAAGGGCAAGTAAGACATGATTTTTTTTCTTCTTAATTTGTCAAAATTTTTGGCTTGTCAAAATTCAATAAATTGAATGAAATCTATTCTATACTTTAATAAAAATACTATATTTCATATACATGCTGAACTTTTTAAATTCAAAAATGATAATTTAAGTTTATAGATGTAAGTTACTTTGTCACCTAACTATACCGTCCCTTTACTTAAACAGTACAGAATTTACACAAATATGAAAATGTTCAATCTAGCAAACACATTTTATTCTGTTACATCTTTTGATATCTTTGTGACGGCCCCAAGCTTACTGTTCTTCTTGGTTCTGTACTAGTTGATGGGAACTGGAGTGAGTGGGAAATATGGACAGCTTGCTCAGCTACTTGTGGGCCAAGTGAAAGGTCAAGGGTCAGACATTGTGATAATCCAAGACCTGACCCAGAAGGTGAGAACTGCCTAGGAGATGGTAAAGAAACCGTGAGCTGTAACACAACATCCTGCCCAGGTACGTTAGAGAAGGTTTAAATTAATGATTGATACATCACGGCTTTGATCTTTACAAAACTCTATTCCATAAAAGTGTCCCACAAAAATGTTGTATATTAGCACTAAAAATGCAATCCATATATAATGTGAACCTCTAAATGTTTGTTTTCAAAAAGGTCCCAAAATGCCATGTGCATATGTCTTGTGATATCTTGTTCTTTAACATGATTTTTTCCCAGGAAAGGTGAAACATAAGGTTATAAAACAGTAAACTCAATAACTTTGTCAAGACAGACAATGTGGGGGTGGGGGGTGTCCTGAGATGTGTAACAGATTTTTTTTTGGGGGGGGGGGTTGTTATATTGTCCAAAAATAGTGTGAGGTACTTTCTGGATGACACCATATTTTTTTTATTGATTAAATTCAATACAATGTAGCTTACAGGAATCTGTATTACTAGAGTGAGCATAAATAATCAATGGGATATCACTGATTACATCTAAATTGTTTTTAAATTCATCATCTGTACCAATTTTTACAAAATTTCAATTTGTCAATGTCAAACTCAAAATTTGATGAAAATTAGACTTAAGAAGTTATTTTAATTCAAAAGTGTAATTTATCCATTTAGAAAAAAAGTAAATATGTTAGAATGCGCTAACCTTGTTGCCATGTTTCAATATAAAATGGTATCAGGTAAGGAAAAGATTGCTTTTCTGCATATAATTCGAATCCCTAACTTATTGTATCATTTTTACCATTTTTGTGTGTGCATTATTTGCTGTAATATGCTGTAGTTTTTCCTAGTCAAGTGAAATGATGAAAATAGTCTCAAATGAAGACATACATATTTATGATCTACAGGAATGTTAACTAATGTTTTGGAGTGACTTTATTTTTTTTTTAACATCCTTTTACATCTTACTTCCTTATTAAATTGTGCTCAATGTCAACTGGTAATGTTTCTGCATAAAATTTTGACTAAAAAAAATATCATTTAAATGTATCTCCATATTAGATAACTAATTACAAAAGTGTCATATGTTTTTATTAACTTTTTCTATCCCAAGGGTCTGTGAAATTTTTAAGCCATTACCCCAAAATATATTTGTTTACGCCAACTTTACCCGCAATATAAGGAACTACAGACTATTTAAATTCAGAAATATTTATTGAATCTCTTAAATGGAGAATATAATTATAAATATAAGAAATGTGAATTTTTTAAAAAAAGGATTTCTTTGACAAAATTTTTTCTTTAACTTTTGTAGAAGTAATGTTTCATTTTGACACAATGACATAAAAATTGGTGCTTTTTAAATCAGTGAAATTCGGATATTGCCTTTGGGGTTAAGTAATTGCTTTTTACGCTGTATTTCTATTCTCATAGAATGAAAAATCCTTGTTTGCTCAGGTAAGTTGTTGCATAAGGCAGCAACTTTTTTGATTGCCGCCTCATGAACAATTTTGAAAAACTTTGCACCTCTTGATGTTTTGAGAATAAGCAGCAGCATCACTAGTGGATGCAAAGTGCAAACCACACCAGGGACATAATCATAGGGGGATGACACCCTCAAGGGTCTGACACCCTCACAGGGTGTGACGGCCAAATGAAAAATAGTAATAATAGTAACCAGGGTAGGATATCACCAGAGCAGGTAACCATAGGAGCCATAGAGAAGTCTGAATGGGGCGAGCCATGAGTTTACCAGAGAATAACTCTAGTGACGCCACTTACCATTAGATAAAATAGGTGACTAGGCCAAAATGACCACACAAGAGGTGAGCTTATGCTAGCTGCCAAGCCACTTTTAATAGTGTAACCACAACATGTTAGATGCATTACTTAATCACACTGGCCAGATGCAGCATTGCCAGAAAAATTTATTTTTTCAATTAAAAAAAAAGTGCTTTAAATATAATTTTATTTATCTTTATTGAGCCCTCATTACCCCCAAGATTTCCATTTCTACCCCATTTGGGGTAATTAACCCCAATTTGCCATCCACTAGCTTATCTGGAGATGTGAATCCATTTACATTACTACCATATTATTAATTACCACTAACATACTGATTGCAGCGTAGCCTAGTTTTGATGTGAGGCAGAGCAAAAATTCTATTTTAAAAAAGTCCCACACACCAAAATAATAAGTTATCAAATAAAATTGATAATGATTAGATGGTGGTTTATTTTTGTATTTTGAAACACCTTAAAATTCAACATGTTGGAAACAATATATATATTTATGTACTCAAAGTTATTAAAAATAAAAGAGTACCACGACTTTCTCTTTGATCATGGAAGCCTGGGGGGGGGGGGGGGGGGTTTAGTAGAAATCGAGGGAGCAAAAGGCTGAAGGGTGGGGCTTAGCCCCCTACCCAAAAAACGAATAATAAATTCAAAATGCAGGCATGCAATTGGAAATTTAGGTTCACTTACCTGAATGTGATTAAGCAAAACATTTTATTTTATTTTTTACCAAATAGTAGTGATTCTTTATTTATTTTTAAAATTTAAACTTTCTTTTTTTAAACCACTTTTAATATATGATTTATTTTTTTTTTAAAATCAATGCAAAAAAAAAAATTAAAATAAATAAAGACAGAGATATCTAGGAACTCTGTCACCTTCCTTAGGCCCTGTTCATGACTCTGCCACCTTCCTTAGGGCCTGTTCATAAGATGTGTGTTGGAGCTTTACCTCAACAGGTTACCGTCCAAGATTTGAATAGATAATTAACCAACCTGCTGTTCTTCCTTTATCTAATGGAAACCCTCCCATACAGTGGCATAGCTAGGGTTGGGGACACCCGGGGCACCGTAAACTCACGGTGTCACCCCCCTCCCATACAGTGGCATAGCTAGGGTTGGGGACACCCGGGGCACCGTAAACTCACGGTGTCACCCCCCTCCCATACAGTGGCATAGCTAAGGTTGGGGACACCCGGGGCGCCGTAAACTCACGGTGTCACCCCCCTCCCATACAGTGGCATAGCTAGGGTTGGGGACACCCGGCGCTGTAAACTCACGGTGTCACCTCCCCTCCCATACAGTGGCATAGCTAAGGTTGGGGACACCCGGCGCTGTAAACTCACGGTGTCACCTCCCCTCCCATACAGTGGCATAGCTAAGGTTGGGGACACCCGGCGCTGTAAACTCACGGTGTCACCTCCCCTCCCATACAGTGGCATAGCTAAGGTTGGGGACACCCGGCGCTGTAAACTCACGGTGTCACCTCCCCTCCCATACAGTGGCATAGCTAAGGTTGGGGACACCCGGCGCTGTAAACTCACGGTGTCACCTCCCCTCCCATACAGTGGCATAGCTAAGGTTGGGGACACCCGGCGCTGTAAACTCACGGTGTCACCTCCCCTCCCATACAGTGGCATAGCTAAGGTTGGGGACACCCGGCGCTGTAAACTCACGGTGTCACCTCCCCTCCCATACAGTGGCATAGCTAAGGTTGGGGACACCCGGCGCTGTAAACTCACGGTGTCACCTCCCCTCCCATACAGTGGCATAGCTAAGGTTGGGGACACCCGGCGCTGTAAACTCACGGTGTCACCTCCCCTCCCATACAGTGGCATAGCTAAGGTTGGGGACACCCGGCGCTGTAAACTCACGGTGTCACCTCCCCTCCCATACAGTGGCATAGCTAAGGTTGGGGACACCCGGCGCTGTAAACTCACGGTGTCACCTCCCCTCCCATACAGTGGCATAGCTAAGGTTGGGGACACCCGGCGCTGTAAACTCACGGTGTCACCTCCCCTCCCATACAGTGGCATAGCTAAGGTTGGGGACACCCGGCGCTGTAAACTCACGGTGTCACCTCCCCTCCCATACAGTGACATAGCTAAGGTTGGGGACACCCGGCGCTGTAAACTCACGGTGTCACCCCCCCCCCTCCTATACAGTGGCATAGCTAGGGTTGGGGAACCCTGCGTCGTAAACTCAAGGTGTCCCCCCCCCCCACCAACACCATAACTTCTTCTTGTTAAAATAAATCCACAGTATTACAATGACAAGAACAAAAACATATTAATTAAAGGTCAGGAGGTCATGGGGTCAATGTTTTAAGAACTGTAACAGCGTTAAGTTATTGTTATTTTTACATTAAATTTAATTCATTAAAAATGTGCTTTTCCTGGTCTTCAAAGCTGTAAACCTGTCAGTCACTTGATGAAAATCAATATCCTTCACCATATCACTTTCAATATCAGCTGCATTTAGGTGTCTTCTAAGCCTTGGTATAGTTCTTTTAAAAGTTCCTCTTCTGATAACTCATCATAAAAAGAGGTTAATTTTGGAACGGACGCCAATAACTCTTCTTCACTTGCTGATAGCAGACTCTTGAGTTGAACAGCCCCAAATATATATGCTACTTCCTTGATTGCTGATGGTCTGATATGGAGGTCAGAATGAAAGTGATCAATACACTCCAATATCTCCCTACTGTTTTCTTTTCGCAGAGAGAGAGTCCAGCATCGATTAGTAGTTCTCCTGCCATTCTCTTCTTAAACCTTAATCTTCTCTTTACCAAAATTCCATATTGTTCTGATTTTAAAAGTGCATTTTCAATACCATGTTCCACCAAGTGACAGCGCTTCTGGTGCAGAAACAATCTTAAGCCCTCTAGGTTGGTAACCACGACTTAGTAAAGAGTAAAGCCTTTTGCCTGCAGTTTCTGCTCTGTAAGATTAACTTAAGGTCGGGGAGGAAAGATTAGAGACTGTCGGCCGCTTCAAATACCTAGGAGCAATAGTCTCAGAAGAAGGCTCCAAGCCCTAACTGATGTCCAGGATTGCGCAGACTATAACAGCACTAAAAAAGGTCCAGAAAATATGGAATGACAAAAATATAGCCCCCAGCACCAAAATCAGGGTGATGCGCTCATTAGTCATCTCCATTTTCCTGTATGCCTACGAATCCTGGACATTAACAGCCGATCTTGAAAGGAAAATAAAGGCCATTGGAGATGAGATTCTTGAGAAGTATTTTTGGCATCTGCTTTAGGGACCATATCTCCAATGATACAGTGAAAGAAAGGGTTCGTAGGCAATTGGGGAGCACGATGACCTACTGGTGACTGTGAAAAAATGCAAATTTCAATGGTACGGCCACGTAACAAGGAAACAAAGGCTTGCCAAAGATATATTGCAGGGCACCACAAGAGGAGGGAGAAGAAGAGGAAGACAAAGAAAAAGATGGGAGGATAACATCAAAGAGTGGACAGGACTAACACTGGGCGATGCAGTGCGTAGTGCTGAAGACAGAGAGGAATGGAGGAGGATGGTTCACATGTCATCTGTGGCGCCCCAACGGTCCAAGGACTAAGGGACATGAGGATGAGGAGGAAGATTAACTTCCTCAGGTAGATCAGCTCAAAGGTAGCAGATAAACGTGACATCAAATCACAGACAGCATGCAAAAGATATTGTGCTGTACCTCTTGTATCCAAATTTTCAATAGGATCACAAAGAGCTTCAATCGCCGCCTTACATTCATCAAACTTATCTTTTACAGATTTAACAGCACCATGATGAGCACTCCAAAGTGTTGTTGACAGTCTTTTCACCGACATTCCAGTATGTTCAATTTAATCATCTCATCAATGAGTGGATGCAGCAAAGAAGGAAAATATTCTCTCAAGAGTATCAAAAAAATGTAATACATGAAACATTTTCGACAAAAGAATGTCCCTTATGAAAGTTACCGACCACTTGTAGTATAGGCGTTGAATCATCATCAAAACGGTGTTTTTCTGACCTAATTGAATGGTCACCCCATGTCTGACGCATCAACCCCTCGAACTTTCCATAAAGCATGCATGTGGATTGGTTACATTTGTGGAAAATGTATGTGTGATCGGTTATCGTTTTATGCAATTCGGTTAGACCAAGCAACGTGTGCTCTGTAAATATGTAATTTTTCAAATTGGTATCACCCCCTGAGATGGTGTCACCCGGTGCGGTCCGCATCCCCCAACCCCCCCCCCCACCCCACCCCCCCCCCGCTCCCCCCCCCCCCCCATATAGCCCTTTTCTTTCATATCTCTGCAAATCCCCTTTGATCTGCTCTACAAGTGGGGATGAGCCGTGGAAATACGTTGTTGGATTTTGTTAATCTTGCTAAAGTCCTTAATGTTTGGTTGTTTTTTTTTAAAGTAATTTGATGAAAAATATTTTTCTCTTAAATAAACTAGTTTTAATAAAACCCCAAAAAAAAATATTTTTGACAAACGAAGAAAACAATTATGTCCTTGAAAAGTCCCCACTTATGGAAACCTGGTTTCAGGGGGAGCGGCAGCTTCTGGCTGAGTGATTATTAATAACCTCGAGTTTCATGTTTCCTCCCACTCACCAATCACTTAATTGCCTACATGTTAAAAATGTAAATATTTATTTGGAAATTATGTTTTTATATTTCAAGTTGATGGTCACTTTGGTCCGTGGTCAGAATGGATATCTAGTGTAACATGTGGACGTGGTGTTATAAGGAGAAATCGTACGTGTGACAGTCCATCCCCCAGTAATGGTGGGAAAAAATGTAAAGGAAACATTTCACAGTTTAAAGAAATCAATAATACTGCATGTCCAGGTGAGTCTTAAATTGATTTTATGTAAGTCATCCATTGATCTATTAGTTGACTTCCTCGTGGCATGAAGATCTATTAAGTAACATCGTTGTAGTATGATTGTTCATCCATCAAATCAACAAAGACCACTTGAATCATCTGATTGTTGCTGGGGCTGATTCTGTCTGTTGGTGTACAGATGACTGATGAGACCAATTCTGTCTGTTGGTGTGCAGATGGCTGATGAGACCAATTCTGTCTGTTGATGTGCAGATGGCTGATGAGACCGATTCTGGCACAGATATGTCTTGTGCAGTAGGTGCAAGGGTTAGATGGATAAAGTGCTGCAGAGCACAACAGACAGTCCAGAAAAGCCCAGGTCACCACTGCACCCAGACGTGTTCTATTGCGATTTGGGATTTTCTGGATTATCTGTTGTGCTCTGCAGCAGCTGTTCTCTTGTGTACCGAGGAGCGTTGAGATGCTAGATCTTTTGCTGCTTGTTCCTACATGTATGGCTTTATGCAGAATGCTTTCAATGATGCTTTCAGGGTGTAGTAGAAGTGTTTTTCTGATCACTAGCACACTGTCTGCCATGCTCAAGTTCACACACTGTCTGCCATGCTCAAGTTCACACACTGTCTGCCATGCTCAAGTTCACACACTGTCTGCCATGCTCAAGTTCACACACTGTCTGCCATGCTCAAGTTCACACACTGTCTGCCATGCTCAAGTTCACACACTGTCTGCCATGCTCAAGTTCACACACTGTCTGCCATGCTCAAGTTCACACACTGTCTGCCATGCTCAAGTTCACACACTGTCTGCCATGCTCAAGTTCACACACTGTCTGCCATGCTCAAGTTCACACACTGTCTGCCATGCTCAAGTTCACACACTGTCTGCCATGCTCAAGTTCACACACTGTCTGCCATGCTCAAGTTCACACACTGTCTGCCATGCTCAAGTTCACCATGGATTATTCTTTTGGGGCAACTGGTCATCTGAAATTTTCACATGTCATGCACAGCAAAGCTGGGACTGCATTAAAATGTTACAGATTTTTGGAAAACCTGTCATTATGAGTACCTATATTTGGGACCTTGTCGTGCCATATGATGTTGCTACATTTTTCCGAGGCTCCTCGTGTGAAAGTGATTCTGCTTTTTAACTTGGTGTTGATAGACTGTCAATGTTTAACATACATAAAGTAGTGTAAAGAGCACTGTCACTGTAGACTTTTAGTTTGGTTGCTGTTGCCTTTCCTTGTCATGACATTTTTGGACATTTTGCCATAAGTTGCACTGGCTCTTGCTATTTGGAGGGTCTCATTATCATTGATGGTGACCCTTTGGGACAGTGTGCTGACAAGGTAAGAGAAGCTGTGTATCACTTTATGACTTTCATCACTGATTTGAATTTTGCGCTCAACGTAAGGCTTTCCAGGAGCTGGCTAGTGAAGGACCTCAGTCTTTTTTGTATTAATGATTAAACCAAAATTGGTGGAGGCTTTGGAAAGTTTGCTACGCTGCATTGAAAGTTGGCTCCTGATACAGTGTTTAGAGTGCAGTCAATGACATACAGAAAGCCCCTGGTGATGTCTGTCAGATCTGGGATTTTGTATGTAGCCTCCTTAGGTTGAATAGTTTACCAACAGTTCAGTATCTGATGCAGATCCCAATGTCTCCCTATCAGAAATCATCAGTCAGCATGGTGGAAAACATGTGGCTAAATAATGTTGGTGGCAGGATGTGACCTTGTTCAATGCCACTAGCCACAGGAAATTTAGACTTCTCTCCATTTTAACATACCCTAGGCTGCAAGGCATAGATATATACTATTTGAATTTATAAATATTTGTTATCTCATTTTATGCACATATAGTATTCTGAAAATTTAATTTTTAAACAAAGATTTATCCAAATTAATAACATAAAACTTTTTTATGATGGGGCAGCTAATATATGTTTATTTTTATGTAGGCATATTAAAGTTTAAGTGTACTTTAAAAGCACTTTACATGTTGTGTTTTCCATTTATCTTCCATCTATCAAGTTGATGGTAAATTCAGTGTCTGGTCACCTTGGTCTCAGTGTAGTGTTACATGTGGGGGAGGTTTGACAACAAGAAATAGGGCTTGTGATAATCCCAAGCCACTACACGGAGGATTGATTTGTGATGTCAATAAATCTTCTGAGAGTCAAACATGTAATGAGAAACCATGTCCAAGTAAGTCAGGTCGACCTTCAGTTAACTGCCTTATGTTACAGCAGGTGCAAATAAATGTATATTTTTTATTTTAATCTTGCTGAAATATTTCAGGATGTCAAACATCTATTTTGAATCCCCATCAAAGCAATGTTTACATTGTATTAGTGCAGCATTTACAAGCCTTGACTGGTGGACAAGTAGAGTTATTTATCTATTTATTCATTCAATGTGCTGACAGTTGACATGTTCTGATAGGTGCTTAGGGCAATGGCCAAGTAACAAAAAGAGTCTATAAGGCAACAAACTAAAGTTACAAGTTATAAAGTTCCTATTAAATAAAGTCCTTTACATTTAATGTAACCCCCCAAAAAATTGACTTAAGCATTGCTCAGTGGAATGTTATATACATAGCATGATATGAGATCTCGAATGTCTGATGTGGTACTTTATCACATTTTACATTTTCTTCCAAAAGTAGTAGTGGGTAGTAGTGACATCCTTTAGTTTTACAAAACAAAGGGCTCTGCATCCTTATGTTCATCTTCTTCTTTCCCTAGTCCACACAAGAGTGGTAGTCCTTGTCTTAGACCTCACACTTGGTCATATCCTGGAAGCAGAAGTGAATGTTTTCTGTTCTTTTAGCAAATTTTTGCACATTGTAACAAATGATCTCCTTCTATCTTTATACTTTGGTTAATTGCCCATCATACACATTATGAAGTATATGACCTTTCTAAGTTACTGCTCAATATTAAAAAATTAAAAAATGGTGTTTTTATAACAAATATTTTCTAACACTGGATCTGTCGTTGCCAGTATGTTCAGAACTGAAAGCAGGAGGGGATCATCAAGCCATTAACTGTAGTACAAACAAGACAAGTGCTACACAATACTGTAAGATCGCCTGCAAGCCAGGATATGTTTTAGTTCCACCAGATGTCACTATGGTATTTTGTGGTCGAGTCAACAACTATACATGGTCAAACAAAGTCAAGAACAATCCCACAGGGATATTACCAGACTGTACAGGTCAGTCCATTTGTTGGGGCTTTCCATCTAGACAGTGCCTTAGGGGTCATCCATACATGGGGGGGGGGGGTGCACCCGTGTGTGGGAGTGGGGGAATTTGCAGGAAATGTTTTGAAATTTCAAAATGGGTAGGAATCCCTGCCCTAAAACATTTACTAACCTCACCCCCCCCCCCCCCAATGGGGGGGGGGGGGGGAACCGTGGGGGGGGGTGGGGGAATTTGCAGGAAATGTTTTGAAATTTCAAAATGGGTAGGAATCCCTGCCCTAAAACATTTACTAACGTCCCCCCCCCCCCCACCCCAAATCAACCATTTTTTGTTCCTTCTTACTTCACGTGGTATCCCTAATTCTATGACTCCCATCTCCATATTTGGACATTAATTCTCACAACTATCCATTTTATTTCACCTCAATTCTCCTCCACCATGGCATCCTGTAACTTGGTCGGAGCCATTTTTCAGACCTCGTAACCTGTACTGTTTCTCTCAGCAATAACGACAGTGATTATAGTTTAAAAATGAAAATGATAAATAAATATGATTGTTGTATAAAAGAATAATCTTAAAACATATGTAACTTAGTTTTATTCTGCGGAATTTTTTTTCAGATATGTGGCACTTTTTTATGTGGCTTCAATTTGCTTTAACCACCCCCACCCATCCCCACCCCTTTTTCCACCTTGTTGCACATGATCATAAAAAATGTGATCCCTCATTTATGGATAGCCCCTTATAAGATATAACTGGTTGTACTTTTAAATGTAATTTTATTTTTTTCAGAGCAATTTCATGCTGCATTTAATTCATAATAGAAAGGTGCTGCTTGAAAGTCTTGAATCTGTATAACCATTGATCTGAAGCTGTTCATTTTTCTTTTTATTAATCTGATTTTTATCTTAAGAGAAAGTTGTTGGATGGGCCAATCACAGCAGTACCACAATTTAGCTAAAAAAATCAACATAAGGTGATAGTCTAACTTTATTTTCTATTACACAGTTGCTAAGATTCCATCATCTCAAAAAACTGTGACTAATGTACGTTTTGATAATATTGACTGCAACAAACCACCAAAAGATAATGAAGTTGTGGCTAGTCTCAGCAAACAAATGGAAAAGAATTTAGCATGTATTCAGAATAAAACTTGCCAGAGTCAATATAAAACTAGAACTACTTGTGGCAGTAAGAAACGGTCAACAGGTTTGTATTTGTTTACCACTTTGGCCTTTTCATTAGATTCATTTTAAGCTCTCACCATTTCCAGGTTGAGTATTTATTTGAATTGCATCCCATTTGGAATTCACCCTCAACTGTCATTAACTAGTTATAAAAGTGTTGGACAGAGATAACGCTTTCAAGTAGATTAATGAGACACAAACAATTTGTGCATACAAAATACAAATTCCAATGTTTCGGCAAATGCCTTCATACATACAACAAAAAACATTCATATAAGTATAAATAAAATTAACATAATATATATCATTTTAACCTATCTAAAAATGAAAGAAAAGAAAAGGAATAGGTAAAAGTCCCTAATGCAAACAAAGTTCAGAAGAACAGAAAGAAAATGGGTTAAAGTACAATTTAATAACCAAGCAGGAAAAAGACATTGAAGCTTTGTAAAATTGTGAATTTGGTTTATACCGTATGGAGTCAATACTATTAATTTATTTTCCATATAAATTTTATTAGGTGTATTTTTGCATACAATATACCAGTAACTGCAATGTCTAATATTCCATTAGGCTATGGTTAGCACTCTTGAAAGTTTTAGAAACGGATATTTGTATTTGCTGTAACCATAATTAAAGCTTAACGTATATTGTTTTATTTACACAAATTTATTTTTGTCTTATTAATCAACTTTCATTATCAGTCTTTACTCCTTATAGGGATAATTAAATAGCTTAATTGAGGTTGTGGGAGTAGTTTATCCAACTCCCTGTGATTAATATTTTATTTGAGTTTTCTTCCACATTTTATCACAAGCAAATAAAAATATTTTCAGGGTCTATTGTTGCAGTAATAACTTTGGAGCTTGTGATAAAAGATGGAAGCTCAAAGAATATGGGCAGTTTGACTGGTGAGTTTCAAGTTATAATTGATGTCAACTTGATAATTTTCATTAATTTTTTAACCTTGGTTAAACTTTTATCTTCTTTAATCATGATTACCCGCTAGCTTTAATAAAATTGAATGTACCAACAAATAGCCTCTCTTTATAAATAAATGAGGATATGTATTGTTTCTAAAAAACATATAACCTGCCTTCAACTGCGGTCCCTAAAACATTTGTTAAATTCCTTTATCCCCATCCCATGGCAGACAATAACCCTAATAGTGGGCTGTTGCTATTGAGATCCAACAGCAAATTAGAAATGTTTTTGAAACAAAAAATTTCAAGTCAATAAAACTTAAGTCTAACTTTCTTTTCTAAACTCCACCTTGAAGATGAGGAGCGTCAGAGACAAATAGATTTGGTTTACATGATGGAAGAAATGACTGTTAAGTTTTTTAATGAATCCAAGACGATTCTAAGCTTAACTATTAATGGAGTTCATTACAAACCTGAAATCCAGTCTGCTCAGGCAGAAATAACTTGTGAGGAGGGCAGTGGTTTTATTGATGGACTCTGTGGTAAATATAAAAAATTCTTATTGGTTTATCACAAAGTAAATTATTAAAGAGTGAAATAATAATGGGTGATTTTTTGTAATATATATTTTTAAATATATATTTTAACTGTGACAAAAATTACAAATGTTTGACTAACATGTAATAAAAATATGTGTTATATTAAAACAAAGGCTTATGTTTCAATTGTTAAAGAAATATCTTTTTATTAATGCTATACATTTTATAAATGATATTTCATTTCATAATTTATTATCAGTTTTTTTGTGTGGTTTTTTTTTGGGGGGGAGGGGGGGGTATTAATTTTTTCAGTAGGCCTACTGGTAATGAAAAGAAAACTATAACTTTTTAAAAAAAATAAAACTTTTGACTATTCACTTATACTTATAATAACTGATTTGAAACATTCTCCCAAAAGTAAAAGTGTTTGTACTGTAGTTGTTTTAGTTATTTTGTCATGTTATTTTCTGTTTCCCCTTGTTCATAAGTTGTCTGCCCAGCGGGATCCTATTCAGCAGGCAATGGTTCCTGTATTTTGTGTATGAAAGACTTTTACCAGGACCAGCCCAAGATGGCTGAATGTTTACCATGCCCTGAAGGTAAGAGGAAATGAATGTTTAATAATTATTTTAAACTTAAAATTTTAAAGTGAAGCTAAGTTGTTTCAAAATTGATCCCAGGTTTGCCACATTAACACAGTTTCTTCCTCTTTGTGCACCAATTTTATTACCAAAGATTACATTTGTAAAACTGTTATCTTATATTTCCCCATAAATTATTCAAGACTCTATGCAAGATGTAAAATAACCTTATAATGTCATTCTACATTAGGACTGAGGACCTCTGGTGTTGGCTCTATGACACTTGAATCCTGTCAAACCAATCCTCCCCTCTACTCAGATATGTTTCCATGGGAGAGCGCTGATGATGCCTACTGGGCAAGCTATGAGGAAAACAAGATCAGTCATACAGGTGAGATCATGGTAACACTCTGTAAAATTGTACTTGCAAGGTGAAGGTCAGCCTCTGAGAAAGTTTAAAACTGAGTCCATAGAAGTAGATTTTTTAAAAAAAGAGTCAAAGACAAGAAGAAAGTGCTGCACTGCAGATCATTAAATTTCTCTATTTCTTATCATGGTAGTAATATAATTATGAAACCCTTTGAACAGGTTATTGATAACTATATCTAATCTAGGTGTTCATGTGATGGTCAGTGATGTTATGGTTATAACTTTAACAGTTGCTGCAACAGTCATCATGCTCGTCATCATCACCGTGTCTGTGTATATGATATGCAGGTAAGCTTATCTTGTTTAGTAGAGGCTTCTGTGAACATGATGTGGATGTAAACATACATTGTTCAGTATAGGTAGACCCTAAGAAATGGTGAAGGGATAAGGCAATGTAAATGGTTACCTGTTCTTTCAAAAATCTCCTAAATTTATTTCTGAATAAATAAGGAAGAGTGCATGTTCATTAGCTTTGCCTTTGGATTTAGCAATATGTATCTATGAAGTTGTTGTTGTTGTTGTTTTCTTTTGGCACACGAGGATGACCAAGGCAATATTCGACTTGAGCAGTAGCCTTGACTTGGCTCTATTTTGTTTTAAAATGAGGGAGATTTGCTCAATTCGTCAGCCACACTCTCTCGTCCTATCTGATCCAATTACAAAACTTGGTCAAGATGACTGGATAGAGGCCAGGATGCAGTAGATGACCAGCAGTGTGGAGTATGACGTACAGAAGTGCTTACATTCCACCCATAAGAATCCTGTTTTTCAGCTTTATGGCTTTTCATATTTGTAATGAGAATCTTACTGATAGCTGGCAAAAGGGTTTCTTTTCATTTCATCTACTTCAAGATTTAAAAATAAAATCTTCCTCAATTCCCATAATTTTAGAATTTTTAGTGAAATTTGTAAATTTCAACTATGAATGGATATGAAATTTTAAGTACAAACATTCCAGAATAGGTAAATCCAGGATAAATCAATATTCATCATAGTAAATTTGAAGATGATTAAAAATGAAAATGATTAGATCAAATGAAAAAAAAAATCTTTAAAATATTTTACCTCAACTATATACTCATTGGGTCCCCCAATGGGAAATTGAGCTGACAGTTATATTTTAGCAAAGTCAATTCAACTTCTACTATTCCAGATGATAAGATATATATTAGACATTGTACAGCAAATGGTTAGTTGACATAGGGCAGGACATAATGTAGTTATTTCTTTATGACTTATATTGTAGAGGCAAACATATGTAGCATAAAATTATTTTTTATTAGTATGGTATATTAAGTACTTTTTTAAAAGTAACTAATTCTCTTTCTTCCAGAATGATGTTTTTAAAAACAAAATCAAATCCAAAACCTGAGATTAAGATTTACAAGATTTTCAACAACCCATTTTTTTATGGTGGAGCAGATTCATCAAAGGAAAATGTGTATGATGAGATAATTAATAATGATGTTACTGAGGAAAACATTTTAACATTCAAGATCCAATCAGATGACACGGAGTAGTATTTTTAAAAAAATCATTATATGGATGCATAATTAAATAGTCCAATGGAAGAAATTATGCTTGAATTTATAATACAGTACATTAATTTGGGGGAAAAAAACAACTTAAATTTCCATGACTTTTGCAGATATTTATTTTCATATGACTACATGAATGATAATTAAAATTAAATCATCTTGCTTGTTGCAATTATTTGTTTCCTATCATGATGTCACTTTTTAAATTTGACGTTCCTGTCACTTTGCTAAACAAATAATTAATAATTAATTTTGTATGCAACATTTTGCTTGTTAAAAATTCCTGGATATTGCAAAGATGTATCAATATTTGTGTATGCATAAATTTAATTTTGTTTTTCCATGACCATATGGTTTTCCACTTAATATTTATTGCTGTCTACATTTTTTTCTATTTTTACAACTAAAAAATGTCTAAGTCATGCATCATTAAAATTTACTTTATTAGTTGTGATAAGTAAGTTTCAATATGAAGTATAACAAATCTTTGTTTAACAAAAACATTTTAATTTAGCACACATTATTTGTATAGTTATACATCACACCTTATGTTATAATGTTCTGGAATATATGGGTCTATTTAAGGCCCCCAATAAGAAGAATGTTTTTTTCTTCTTTTGTTACAAACTTTCTATTAAATCTCATTTTGATGTGCATGTGTATCATAATAATAAAATAGATGTAAATAAATTTTGGTTTTGGGTCTCATTACACAAAATATGATTCGAAGAATGCTACAAGGCTGAAATTGTGCTTAAAATGGGGGATTTTGATATATTAAAATAAAGTGGATCCAAAATAATTATGTGAATAAATGAAGTTAAATTTGTATTTAGAAGCAATGAAAATTTTTGTAGCATGTTAAGCAATATGTTCTAGTTAACAGCACTGAAGTAGTGTGTATAATTAGTTCCTGTCTCAATAAAAGAAGTTGGTAATTCATAAAATGTTTATTTGCCTCTTGAGCCAATTTCACTTCAGTTTCGGTCTAATTACTTTAGGCCTTGACTTGAGTGTAATATGTTTAGTAACTTAAGCAATAACTAATTTAAATAATTTCAGTTTATTTAATAATAGTTACCCATAGAAGAAAAAGTTTAATTAGCAAAAGTAATTGAAAAAAAAACTCTTTTGGAGTTAAATTTTTGATTAAATAAAGCATTTCAAATGATCTTCTTTCTTTTACATTTGAAAACGCTGTTCCAAAAGCATCAAGTCTATTGTCTCAAGGCATCAAATAAAGTTCTTCCCAAAAATGTTAACCCATAATGAACCCAGTTTAATTCTGTTTACTTTTTTAGTATACCCGTATTTCTGTTTAGCTAGTTTTAAGGATATCACATTTTTCAATTTTTACTTGTATATTTTTTAGTTTAAGCCTACAATTTATGGATAAAATATTTTTTATAATAAATTAATTTTTTAAAAATTGCACCCAGTTGTTTTTAAACTATGTTCATGTGAGTCCTTCTGTTCAACAATAACACAGGTCTTCCCAAACTTTTCTATTTTCTTCACTACCTACACTTAGTTTGACCAAGTCACCTACTCTCTATAAAAGTAACAATGCATTTTAATAAGGAAAAAAAATGCACTTTTAATTTTTTTTTATTTGATTACGATGAGATCCAGATCCGTAAAAGTAGAATTTGGAAAATAAACTTGTGACTTAATTCATCAAGTCATGATATTTAAAATATAAAGACATTTTTATGAATGGTTATTCTGTTCATATACTCTTACAATACTTTTCCTGGCACCCCCTGAAATGCCACACCTCCTGATTTAGGATGGGAAACACTGCTATAATAGTTGATTGTTCAGAGATGATGTTGCCAAGGTTTTAGATGTTACACCCCTTCTACTGCCATTGCAACAATGGTATCACTCACACAAAAATGACCAAAATGCTTTTTCATAATAATGAGAGGTCTACCATTTTAAAAAATTTAATCAGAAACCATTAAGATATTTCTATTATAAATATTTATTTTAGCCTGTCAAATGAAAGGACACAAGACTTGATATTTTGTATTATTTAATTATGAATGATACACATTTGAAGTTGCACTGGTGCTATTCATACAATATTATTTTTTTACATTTATAACATTAACACTTATTTTCTTCCAATAAATCCAGACTTTATAATGTCACCTTAGTAAGAAAAAAAATATCTACATTTCACCTTAATAACAGCACTTATATGTTTGTTGATTAGTTGAAAAATAGTAATGAATAGGCCACACTGAAAAATAACACACTGAAAAACAAAGATGATTTAACAAATAAGTAACAAAAATTATCAAATACAAAAGCTAATGAATTCAGTAAACACGTGCAGCACATATATGACTGATATTAAGAGTTTTGAATCGTCTGCATCTTAAAACAAAGACAGATTACATTTTGATTTACCTCATAAAGATTTATATTATTATACCTTTTAAATACTTTGAGATGTAAGGATTCCTTAGTGTTAACTTGTTTAATAATTAAAAGGTCGTTCACCTTAAGTGAAGTTAAGACAAAAATAGGAATTTAGAAAAACTTTACATTTGAAATAAACTGTGCTGTACTTTTTTATTTTAACTTATGCTATTGCTATGCAGTATGATAGTTTTTAAATTTGGTTTGTATTCATTTTTATTTAAATGTTGAAAAGCACTTTCAATAAATCGGATGTGTACGGTTTATTAGTTGCCAGTCTATTTGATATTTTGCTAGAAAATAGTGAAGTCAACTACAATTTAAGTGTTCTCAATTTGCTATTAATTATGAACAAGACAAATGGCTACAAAAGATATAAATAAAGTTAACTGAGACCGAAATCATAAGAACTTTGATGAATGATAGTGGTACAGAAATGTTCCAATATAAAAAAAAAAAAAATTGAAGGAAATAAAACCCTATTAAACTAATTTAAGTATTTATAATAATATTCCACACATGGTTTGGACACATAAAACTGAAATTTTGACAACCTGTCTTGTAGAACACATTAGAATTCATTCATTATACATTTGGCAAATCAGATGATGTGATAATAAATACAGTTAGCTAAGTAATACTCATAAGTTTCTTTATCTAGAAATTTTAAGATATTGGCAATGACAGAAAACCACAACTGAATGCGTTAAATGAATAATCCTGATAACATGGTGTTTTTGGATTCGCTGTGTTAAATAACAAAATATCATCTAGAAATCCTTTAATCTAGTTCTACATGATTTCTATTCTTTCTCACAATATGCATTTAAAGTTATCTCAGTGCCACCAAGTGAACTCTGACCTGGAGATTATATAACAAGCAATATTATAATGCATTGAAGGCAACAAGAAATGCTGTTTGGAAAAAAGCTCTTGTAAATATTTAGCAAACGATGAACAATAATAAAATATAATATTTTATCAAATAAATACAAATAAAAATTAGAGAAGGCCTGCAGTAGGAAGATATAAATATCTAGAAAGCAATTTAGCATTAGGAATATTTCAGCCTTTTTAAAATACATCAAAGGCATGCTCTGATAAATTAATTGGTAATAACAAAGGAAGTAGTTTTATTCAGCTATAAAATATTCACTGTGTGATATATAAAAAGTATGAAAAAAAAAAAATTATTTACAGAATCATCTTTCTTATAAACATATGTAAGAACAATTTCAACAAAATTTCAAAGAATAATGCAGGCGTATTATAAGATATATAAATTATATATATTTTAGTTATATATAAAAGGTCACTTAACTGTACAAAAAAGTGTAAATCACTAAGTTTACTATAATCTAATATTCTACATTGCATTTAGCACTGAACAGCACTAAATGTAGTTACTGGCAGTGCACATAGTTTGGTTTTTTTTTAGTACACAGTGTTTTTCTCTAAACACTTGGCTACAGTCAACATCATTATAAAAATGTACTTAGAGGTGCTCTACATCATTTGATTATAGTTCAGTCACTGACAGCAGCAGTCACACCAAATGTCCAACTGTCCTTTTTGTTTATGTTTTTTAAATCCAAGAGTTCTCATTTTCATCTCCAAATGTCATCTATCCTTACATATATTATTAGTCAAGTTACCAGAATTTAAAAATCAGGAAACATTAAAAAAAATTGGTGTCTGTATTTATCTAGGAATCTGAAAAGCTATCAGTCCAGCCTACCAAGTCGAAAAGTTTTTAGTATTTACCAGGAACCCCCCTCGAATTGATACCCTTATTTTAGTTTTTTTTTTAAATACTTAGAGCTACCTGTTTTTTTTTTTTTTAATGAATGAACTATAAAACAAAGCTACTATATGTCAACATTTAAATTATTACAGTAAATATACTAAGGTAGCAGGCACCACTGTGCTAAATGAGGGCCCACGAAAGGATTTGTAATGTTTTATTTGCTTTACTTTAGATTCATTGGTATAGTTTTAATGTTATCATTTTACCCTAAGAGGGTCTCAGATGTACCGTATTTATTATAACACGCACCTCAATTTAAGAAGGAAATTTCAGGAAAAAACTAAACAGTATATCGGTGTATAATACGCACACATGATTTGCCCCTTAATTTCGGTGAGAAAAGGTGCGTGTTATACGCCAATAATTACGGTAATTAAGGTATTAAAAAAGGTATAATTAAGGGGAAACTACTTCAAAGAGATTCAGCAAACACTTTTCTTTCATACAAAGCGTTTATTTTTTTTTCAGGTGAAATTTTGTTCGCAATCCTTTTAAGGGTGGAAAAAAGCATTTTTTTAAACCTCTAAAAATCTCTATGGCTAGACAGATCTGATATATTTCAGAGTTACTCCACAAAAAACATTTTTGTGTCTATTTTTCTATCTGAAAGATTCTCATTGTACGTTTTATTTTGAAACTGAATGAAATCCTTTTTAATATTAAATATAAGTAATCATATTTGTATGCTTAAAGGTTTAAAAACCAGTTATATTATAGCAGCATTAGTAGAGAAGTTTGCGACCACCATCATGTTGAATGAAATTTATAAGAGTTAAATACAGATGACATCAATGGTTGCATGGAATAATGAGGACACAAAATGTAAGTAACATATTGGAATTTAAAGAGACTAAGAAAGGAAACAAGAAAAACCTGAATCATATTGCATAAATTAGCCCCCATAAAATTAGTATCATCCAAATTAACATGGGAGCCTCCAAGGCATCCAATCAGAAAGATATTTCCTTGTTTATATGCCATTATTCAAAAAACTTCACGTGGGAATATCAAACCATAATAAAATAATATACCCTATAACCTCAATAATAAAATAATATACCCTATAACCTAACACAAAGCTTGACGGATATTGATCTCAAGTAAAGTTCTTTACAAAATTGTTTCTATCTATAAGACATGATGCAGATACTGATTTCATCTAATATTGTACATGAATTTTCAAAATGATTGTGTGTCAGAGATGGTATATCACAAATTAATATTTGGCCAGCTCGTGGGTAGAATGCTGTCATAGGGAAGTATTATGTACACAAGATTTTATGTAAAACAGCACACAGTAATGGTGGAGATTCAGAGATTTTTTTAAAAAACATCCAGACAAAAATTTTTTAAGTACTAATTGTTTATGAGGTGTTCAGCATTTTGATGATTTAAGAAGTGTAGATGCAGGTATTTGATCTTGTAATTCATGTGCCAAATGACAAATCATCAGTCCAAGAAAGGAAATAAGTTAATGTTACATCATTATATAGGGAGAGGATATACAATAGTGTAGTTTAAAAACAAGGATGATTTGAATGAGTGCTTGGAACAAGTTCTTACACAATAATCCATCAAATTGAAATTTTGTGAATGGCTGGTTTTGCTAACAACACAATAGGGCATGATATTTAGCTGTGGAGACCTGACAGCTCTTACAGCAGACATCACATTTTTGACTAGTCATCGCAACATTTTATATTATTTAGCCATCATCACTATACCATATGTAAGACAAAAATCACTAAAGCTACTGCGCTAGCATCTTCGTCTGCACACCAATGTAGACCAACTAACAATAGTTTAATACTCCATTGTGATGAAAAGACAATTTAAGTACATAATGTAACATAGATTACTACCTATTCAATTTTTACCTATGCACTGAGTACAGCCACTTGGCTCAACAGTCACATTCAAACAGATCCTAGTAAATGTATTTACAGAGAATATTTTAAACTATCTAACGTGACCAGTAAATATCCATTTAATTATGCTAACATTTAACACTGTGACAACTTAAACTTCACATCAAATACAATACATTTGTAAAAAATGAATTTAATGATATGATCACGTTCCACATTGGAGCCCTTTGACCAATGAAGATTACAAAAATGCAATCTCTTATTTTCTTATATATCTTAGAATTTGGCAATGCATTATTTGCCACCATCTTGTACATCATTTTCATTTCACTGCAGCCCAATTTAAGAAATTATCAAAATAAATAAAACTGGAAGATGCATCAACTAATTAGTGAAATTGAAAGAAGAGCAACACAGGTCAAATAAGTCTCCGATATCAGTGATATGGATTTAGCATGTTATAAACAGAGATAGTTTTATAACATGGACTTTAAAAAATTATTTCCAAATTAATTGCCATAAAAGAGTTTTATAGTCTCACACCAAAACATGCTAAGAAACTGAGATAAACAAAGTTTGAGATGTACTTTGAGTTTTGTCATAAAAAGCCAAGTTTAGTACTGGAAAGAATGGATATTTTCTTTACTGGATAAAGGTAACTGGGGTTGATGAAATAGTATCCTATCCAAATAGTCATAGTACTCAAAGCATGTTTTCATTATAACATAAACAGACAAAAATGTCAAGAAACGATGGAGTAGAGGAAAGCATCAGAAATAAATAAAATAAATTATTTTAACAGGGGGGCGGGCACCGAGGATGGGGGCACTATGTTGGGATACCTTACGCTAATGCAAAATGAATTTTTAAAAATAATTAATAAACCTTTAGTTGCAAGAAAAAGTTGAAATTTGGCCTTCTCAAGTCAGAATGCTTCATTATAAAACTAATTAACACCGGAAATTATATTAAAAAAATAAGGCACAGTTTTACAAAATACTTACAGCTTCTTTAATATATAATTTAAACTTTCATAATTATACCTTTTTTTTTTTTTGCATAAATGATATTCAAAGCAGATTAAAGATTTAAAAACTTAATTTAAAGCCAGTGGTATAAAGTGGAAAAATCATTTCTTTAGTTATAGAGGTTTTTTTTTTTTTTTTTGGTTATAGATAGTAATTTACAGAAATGATTATATTTGATTTTTATAAATAATAAATAATATTTTAGTATCAAAACATTTTTTTAAAAACTTAATTTAAAGCAAGTGGTATTAAGTGGAAAAATCATTTTTTTAGTTATAGAGGTTTTTTTGTTTTTTTTAGGTCATAGATAGTACTTTACAGAAATGATTATACTTGATATTTATAAATAATAAAGAGTATTTTAGTATCAAAACTGTTTTTATCATTGGACAACAAATCTCTCATGGTTTGATGCTAAAGACCCATATTATCCATATTATAATATCATGTTATACTCAAGTCAAAGAATTTTTTTTCCAGCAAAGCTTTTCAACAGACAGACTCTGAGAAAGCTAATAAAATTGTCTTCATTGATCCCTCTCTGCCTGAGGTATTAGGTCTTCAGCTTGGTTCAGCCGGACTTGAACATCAGTGGAATGCATCCTTTCATGCAGATTTCGAGAATTCTGAGGTTGATGAAGTCAAAGAATTGTTCAAAATTAAGCAGATTAGAAATGTTCTGAGCAACATTTTAGTAATACAAAAGTTCACTCTAGCCACAGACTAAAATTGATTGGTAACAATGAAACAAGCACACGAGCCTATTCTCCAGTTGACAGATGATGTGTCTTTTAAAAAAATACAAAAATCACTTAACTTACATTTTGTTCGCTATAAAGTTGTTGACTCTCGTGATGGCGGTTCAAACAATTGATGATAATCTGGTGGATTTACAGTTTGTCCACAGGGATTAAGAAGTAATTCTTGGCCAGACAATGTGATTGGGTTATTCTGAATACAAAATTGGTATTTATAAGAATTAACACATTTGACTTTGTTCTTTAGTCAAATTCTTGTTTTTTATTATTCAATCATAAAGTTAGCTGATTGTTGAATTCAATTTTCAATACCTACTTATGAGTTTTCAAATTCTTAAATTTCTTAATGTAAAATTTGCTAAACTTTAGTCAATGAGAGCTATTCTTTTTTTATAATGTTTTTAATTATATAATGTCAGCTATAACCCCACACCCCCAAAAAAATCATTTATTTAGAAGATCACTTTAACAAAGGGGATTAAGATTTAACCATTAACCAACTTATTTTGATATAAATATATTATCATTTTTGTGCTTTATCGTGCTCTGAAAACACACTAATCAGCCCTCTGTGGTCTGCAACCAAAGCCATTGCCTAGTAAGTGTAATTTGTTATTTCATCTAAGGTGGTTAACAGAATTGATGGGGTTTTGGCCTTACTTAAGATAAATTTTTTTTAATGATATTTTTACTCAATTTGTATTGTTTGTTTATTTATAACTTTGTTCTAAAGTCTCAAACAGACTAAGAGCATCTTAGCCCTCGCCTACATCATGACATTACTCCGCAATGAGGGGGGCAAAACTGAAAAAACTTCAGAAATTATGATTTAAACTCGTGCAGTGAACAAATGAAAGATTCCATAAGATCATAAGATAGCTAAAAAAAAATATGAGCATATCTGATTTTAATTTAATATTTTCATTAAAAATGTATTCAAACTATTCAACATGCACATTTGAAGGCCACATGATCAAGATGGAATATGTACCTTACCTTATGATAAAGAACAAGACCTGCAAGGGTCTCATGAACAGTCTGGTCGGCACCAAAGAATTGATAGCCCATGTCTGACGCATCAATAAGGAAATGTTTGAATCTGTTGCTTTCCCTCAAAGATAGTGTATAACCCCAGACACGTTCACTGACACGAATTAAAAATGAACCAGGTTTTTTGTTTTCCAACATTTCTTCTGCATCTGATCTATTAATAATACCTTAAAAATAAAAGAACTCCATTGTAAGATAGAGATAGACTAGGAAACAGCTTAAAATGATTACGAAGTATTTTTGTATACAAAAAAGGATGAATATTGATTTAATTATTAAAAAATACAAAGTTACAAATTTCTACTAAAGGCCTTCTCGGTTAAAATAATAAATTTTAAAAATACATAAGAATTAAACTACAATAATCATAGAAGAAACTGAAAGAAGACCACTGCACATACAAATAAAATATCAATAAACTTCATTATATTATTTGCACGTGCCAGCACCTTGCATACATTTTTCTTATGCTAGCCTCAAATTATTTTGATAATTCCATCATTTTTACCTAATTTTAAACACTATATGGTAAATCTTACCATGGAACCACTCAGCAACTTTTCCAGTCGATGGATCTAATCCTGAGCCCTTTGGTTTCTCATCTTTCTGGAACCAGCTTATTACTTGTTCTCGATTTTTGGGTCTTAGGGGTCTTGGTTTTTTGCTGGTGATGCCTGGTGCACTTGTGGCAATCAAATGTTTTCTATGGTTTTTCAAAAAAATGTAAAAATTACCCACAAAAATAAAACTTACAATAAAAAGATTTCATTTTGGAAAAGTTTATAAGATAAAGTTGTTGATAAATATTACTTGCTACAGGAGATTTTTTTCTTTTTAATGTTTGGTTATAAATTGAAATACTGAAATGATGGCACAGTGGTTTCAAAAGCAATTGAGCTTTCAAAATGCATTACCCACTTTTTTTTTAAACTTTCAATTTATTTGTCTAAAACACTTGAGTTTTGTTGAAAGTGATAAATTTTGAAAAATCAAAAGTGCAATTATATGAGCAAGTATATTTAAATGGACCATAATCTATGTACCAAGAAATATGTGCTAAAAACCTAGGTCCTAGGTACTAATCAATTTATTATATACTTTGGTGGTAGTGGAGGTTTGTTTCCAGCACTGGTTTGGGTGCTTGAGAAAGCCTGTGATGCCTGTACCAAGGTCATGGATCGACGCAATGATTCTCTGTACTCCTCTCTGGCTAGTCTTGCCTTTTCTCTTCTTTCTAGATCTGCCTCTTTGGATTTCTTTTCTTTACATCAAAATTATAAAAATTGAATTGCTTCATTTATGGTTGAAAAGAAAATGTATAAACATTTATACAGAAGATTAATAATTTATGTGTTGATTGCTGCTAACTCCGTTTAAACATAACAGATAATAAATGAAGCACTGCCTTCAAACTGTATGAAGAAAATAGTTCTACTATTTTCTTTAACACAACACACACAACTGAAGATTATCCTAATTTCCTAGTTTATAAATTTATTTTATAAGACATGACATATTTGTTTCATTCTGCCATATCACAAAATTAGTACTATTACTTTTTTTTTAAGTAACGGTGACAAAACTGATAGTATGAATCTCTAACCTTGTTCCTGCCAATTTGTTTCAACTTCTTTCTGGTTCTCCTCAGCCATTTTTTCCATTGTTTCTCGCTGCTTTCGAAGGGAAGTATAAATTTCACTACTTCTTTTTTCTCGTATACTTTCTGCCAATTCACGGGATTTTCTCTTGGCTTTCCTTTCATTGTCCTAAATTTTTTAAAGAACACATAAAAATTGGCAATTTTTTTTTCACTTCATTAAATTTTGTAAAAATGTAAATTGTGCAATAAAATGTGTTTTTCTATAGTTAATTTCTTTCATTTATTGAAAGAACATCGTAAGTGTATAAATTAGTAATATGTAAAAAAAAACATTATGTACATTGGCAAGAAACAATATTATAAATACTTAAATGTTTTTCTATTTGATATTTCAGTGTGTTTTATGAAGTGACTAATCTGTTGAAACAGAGACCAGACTCTTTATTAAGAGCTGGAACAGAAGTCAAGTTTTTTAAAACTATGTGATCCGGTACAGATAAGAGAAATAAATAATGTTCCAAGGTTAAAAGGCAGAAAAATATACCATGATACGAATGTACATTCCTTCCCTTGAAAGAAGATTTTTTAATAATATAATTTGGTGACCAGATCTATCTATCCACCACTACAACTAAAGAGCTAATTTTTGTTTTCTTTTTGCAAGAGCTGGGTGGACAATTTTTAACATTCATGCCAAAGCAACCAATATTTAATTGCAGGAGCCATGCTCGATGGTCTTAAAAAGAAATTTTGACTGTAGACTTAACCAGCATGAGCACACACACAATCCATCAAATTTAAGAAAAGAAACCAAGCGTTTGTTATTATAACCAAATAAAAAAGATTTTTGTTAAAAATCGTTTGAAATAATTTCCTTAAAAAAACAACAGTGCCAAACTATAGCATGCCATAAGCCACAGAAAGTTTCTTAAAAATAAAAGACATGAAAGATTTTTGTAAAGTTATTAATTAAATCTACATATCTATTCAAGCCTTGTTTGCCAACAGGAAACACAACTCCATAGAAAAATTAAAAATAGAAAGGGATAAATACAAAAAAATTGACCAACTTTACTAGTAAATGCAGGCAATTTTTAATGAATGCAAAACAGTTTGGGTCAAAGGTCATCACAATGAGGCCTGAAAACCAGAGAAATCTACTCATGCATACCAACCGAGAGGAAGGGGGAGTTTAAAACGGATGAATGGCAGACCTTGTCTTCTGCTACCTCTTGTTGAAATTTGGTTGACTGCTAGTGACAAGAAAACAAAGACCATTAGAAACTAGACAAGCCAATGTTACAGTGGCATTAGACACTTCACCTGAAATGGGCCATACTGAGACTGACAGGGGTATTAAGATCTTCTGTTACACCAGCCTTATCTTATCAGTCTGGAAATACCTCCATTTCTCTGCAATGCTTTATTTGTTTTACTATAGTGTAAAAAGTCTCAATCGCATTAAAGTGCAAATTTGTTTCTAAGATTTTCTTCAAGGAACCTTAATTATTTATAAGTCATGACTCTGGGTTGGTTTTAACATACCATTTAATTTTCTTTATTTTCTTTGCTGTTGTCACAGAGTTGAATTTTGTTTGTTCAATTGTTTCTTTTGTAGCTAGCAATTATTGTAAGTTCTCACAAACCAATATGAAAAATCTTAATGGTTTAAATCTTATGAATTAATTGATCTTCTGTTAGTCACTGGCAAAATTACTAATAATATTTTGTTGAATAGTGTAAACAAGCTACTAGAGACAGGAAAATGTATTAAATAGCCTTCAAATATGTCTTATCAAAATGTCTGGTTCAGCATAACGAAAGCAACACCTAAGTAACACCTTGCTGAATTTGTATACACCTTTTCATATTTTACAACAATTTTTCTCAGCTAAAAAAAAACAATAACTTAGATATATGTTAGGAAGAAACTTATTTTTTTCCTTACTGAAACTGCCAAGATTTTATTAACATCGTAAAACAAAACATGATGTGAATAAACATGATTTAAACTGATATTTTAACAAAGAAACTTATTTTGAGATATAATGCTTGACCTACCTCTAACTCTTCTAATCGCTTCCTTTCTTCTTCCTCCTGCCGTTTCTTCTCAAGAGCCAATTTCTCTGCAGCAAGCTTTGCTTCTTTGATGGACTGGTAGAGAGCTGCCTCTTCCTGTTTGCGCCTATTAAATGATTAATCCATTATCATACATAAGGTATTAGGTTTAGATGAGTATGGTAATTAGTAATAGAGGATAATTAAAAGAGGTAAATAAATGAAGGTAAGACCAATGACTTCTCTAGAATATGAGCAGATACATTTTCAAATGAGCCTCTTTTGGTGGAAGAAGACATTGTGTGTTTATTTTAAATACACATCAATGTCACTTTGTTTAAATAAAAGTTTATATACAGAAATTAGTAAGTCCTCTTAAAATATTGTTTGACAAAAAATTAATTTTAACAGCAAAAATGAATGTAATGAACACATAAACTTAAAGCCTTCTTTATTTTATAAGAGTGCACAAATGAGACTATAATCTATGTACCGAGAAGTATCTGCTAAAACCTAATAAAATTTAATAATTTTTTACATATATTTACACTTAAGTTTGTTTTATCCAAAAGACAAAATGTAACGAAATCCGTTAAGTGAGTCCTACAGTCCTACCTCATTTCTTGCTCTCTTTCCAAGTGTTCTTGCAACAAGCGTTGCCTTTCTTCCTCCATTTTTTTCTTCAAATCAGCTTCCTCTTTTTCTCTGCAGTGCACATAAAACAAACAAAAGACATTATCTTAAACAGGAGGTACAGCAGCAACGATTGTGAGTTAACTGATTAGTGTTTCCTTTTATTTAAAAAAAAAGCCAACTAGCTGTAAACTATAACTATTCCTAGTACAGGTATTCTAGATTCTGGGTTACGTTTCAGAAATTAAACATTTACTATGATGAATAAAGCAAAATGTATGGGGATCCAAATGGGAATAATTTACCCTAAAATCAAGACTTCAATCATTAACCATACCAAATATTTTTAGAGAAACCACAGGATTTGAGTTTATCAAAAGTGATTAAATCCACTCAATGGGACTAAATATAGCTTCATAACGTTGAGATATTTAACTATGAAAGGTTTTCAAATTTCATTGAAGATCATCCAATTTTTTATAATAACGACTTTCAATATTAACAACGAATTTAAATAAAGATTTGTAATTATTTAAAAATAAGCTACTAACCTGAGAGCTTGGGCTTCAGCATCCGCTAACTTGCCGGCCATTGTATGAGCTTCTTCCTCCAAAATCTGTTCAATTGATTTGTCATTCTTATGTTCCCCCATTACCCAGACCCAATCACAACCGTCTCTGCCTTTCATGAACTCAACCTTTTTCTTGGCTGTTAACAAGCATTGAGAGAAAAAGCATATATGGATGGGAGATAAGTTTAGATTATAAAAATGTATTGAAATCTTTATTTACCCACACCAGCAGTAAAGCTTTACTGATGACAAAATAATGTAATTGTCATTGCCGATAAAAGCCTCCTTTAGTATACAAAACATGCAGATCCTATATATTTTACTTAAACATATATTAAACAAAATCATATAGGCCAACTTTACAATAACAACAGGGCGATAGCCAGCCGATAATTTTTTTACAAGCCGTATTGGAAGAACATTACTAGTGAAGATTTTTTTTATTGTGGAATGTATTACTTATATCTGAATATGAGTTGTGGTTCTTAATTCTTAGACTTGTTGTTTCTCTTTAATTTGTGAAAAAAATTGTGAGTACAGAAAAATAACAAGCTTTAAAAAAAATTTTTTTTAATTCTCCAGACTGGAAAATATCTACAAGTTTTAATTGTTAATCGGTAAAATGAAGTATAAATTTCGATATACAGTATGTGCCAAAAATACAGTACTTAAACTTCCACACCTTGAAAGTGTTTGTCACACAGTGAATTTCTCCACCCAACATGTGTTTCCAATAGTGGAAAAGGAGTTGTGTTGGTCAGTTGTTGGTGGGAATGGGTCTCTTGATGGAGAAAAAAAGTATTCATAGTTCTGTTTTATTTTTCTTCATATGGAACCGATCACTTGGGAGGACAGAGCTCCAAATACCAGGAAATGAGAGGGCAGACAAACTAGCAAGACAGGGAGCATCCAATGAACAGCCAAACATGCCTACATCATTCAAAACAGCCAAACATACCTAGATCATTCAACACAGCCAAACATACCTACACCACTCAACACAGCCAAACATACCTACATCACTCAACACAGCCAAACATACCTACATCACTCAACACTGTGAAGCAATTTAACAAAAAAGTAGAGTGCTCAAATGGATGAGCAATAGGCTCTACAGGAAGATGTGTTTTCACACATATGCCCAACCCAGACCCTAAAGACCCAATAATTTGCCGATAAGGCATGAACAGGTCATAATCTTTCACCTGCTCACAGGACACATACAACTTAATTCCTGACTTAACAGCATGAAACCAGATAAAACATAAATATGCTCCTTTGCAGACATCCAAATGGAACAGAAACAGATTACCTTTTTTCAACTGCACACACTCCAGGACTTACACTTTAACAATCTACCAAAAACACCAGACTACACTAGCAGCCTATTTACAAATAAACAACAGCTACAGAGAGATTGTACAATCTTCATAATGGCTCACGCCAAAGGACACATGCCCAAATAGCTTCTGGGTCTAAATGATGATGACAGTGCAGTATTCTTTGCTCAGGGATATGTTTGAGAATCTGCATGTACAGTATGAACACTGTTTATAGTGAGGTGGTGCACGCTTCACTCACACTTTGGTAAATCAACAGGCTAGCTAATATGTTTGTATGTTTGTTTATTTTAGTATTAATAAAATTACAAGGTATTGTTTGTCTTTTCATTGCAGCACTTTTGGCACAGACTGCATATCACACTTAAACTTAAAAACATTTTGACACATACTGTACATCACACTTAAATTTAAAAAAATAAATGTGGATGAAATAAAAGTACACGTTATCACATTTTTTAAAAAGGGGCTTTGGTTAATTTCAATGATATTTTCAAAGGGAATTACAGTTTTGTTTGTTAACTAAATCCCATACTTTACTAAACAGTCATAATAATACTATTTATTAATTGTGGGGTGTGTTAATTAGATTATTAATAATATTAGCTTATAAATAAACAGGGGGGGGGGGGGAGAGTTGTGTAATGAAAACATCAAAGATACAACAGGTGTGAAAGGGGATGGTGCACATATATTGATGTCCCTTTAAATAAATGTTAACAGAAAAAACATGTTCAGTCATTGGTGGTTCTGTGTCTGATTTTTTATTTTAGGTAAAATTTTAATGTTTTAAATACTTTGATTAAATGTTTTTTTTGTTTTTTTTAAAGAATACTAAATTGTCCGAGGATACACAAAAATATGTAAAAATGAATTAAAGGCTTCTTCTCCCCAGTAAAATGTTTTTAAAAGGTGACGTTGTTAAGTTAAAACATTTGACATTGGTAAACACTCTATGGTTGTGGTATGACAAACTAACTGTATTTCTTTTTTGCCAAAACCATGTTTTGTTTTCTTTTAAGAAATTAAGTAAGGATGTCAATTTAACCTACCGGTGTTTCGTGATTTCTGAGCTCTCTCTTCTTCAGCTTTTTCTTCAAATACTTTCCATCTTCGAATTTGCTCCTGTCATCAAGAAAAGACAAGGTCAATATGAATTTTTTTTTAAATACTGGGCAATCTAAAAAAAAAATTTTCCAATTCAGAAAAGATTTAAGGTTTAACTATTTAAAAAAAAATATTTCAGCCGAAAGGGGTGACCTGGCTATATTTTATTATTTTCTCCAGACAAATGAAGACAAAGGAATTAACAGAAGTAAAAATATAGATGTGTTCAACATTAGCTGTGTGTAAAATTTGCACACAAGTTTTTTTCTTGATTTTGCAACTGCCATGCTTACCGAGTATCAAAGTGCCTACATTGAATAATGAAAATTTTTGTAGATAGCAGAGGTCCTATTTTTGGAAATGTTCAGTATAATTACTGTATACACCTGAAGACATGTGAATGACCATCTGTATTATAAATAACATTATTTTATAGGGTCTTCTTATTAGCAAATTTACACATTATTCAGGTTTTTTAATCACCCAAAACCAAAGATTTCGGCTTATGAACGAACAGGCTTATTAACGAGTATACACAGTATCTGTGTTTAACTAAATACTGCAAGTTTATTAGTTTTAAGACTTTTTATTTACAAAATAATTATTTTCAAAGTTTGGATTTTTTAAAATAAATTATTTTTCTTTTTCAAAAGCTGTTTTGCTTATACTGGTCTATTATTATATGGGGTTAGCTTATGAGTGGGTCACACACTTTTCGGCTTTTCCCAGCGAGAACTTAGGAATCTATTTATGAACAAACGGGCTCTACCCAATTAAGAAGATTAACATTGTACCTGTCGCATCTTGTAAAAAAGCATTTGTTTCTGATCTTCAGACAACTCTGCCATCAACTCTGGGTCTATATACATCTGGTCTAGTATTTGCTGCAACATTTTTATTGGTTTCTTCTCACGCACTTATAGAGCTTTTTGTTTGATGCTCAAGTAAGTTCTGAAAGAGCCTTTAAAATGGCTTTATGTACATTATAAACACCGCAACACCTTCTTCACAATTAATTTCAGTTCACAGTCATAGGTTTACCCCACATGCTGCAAAGAAAAAAAATATTTTTTTTAACTATGAAAATAATATAGAATACAGAATACAGTAGTAAATCTTTGTGCTTAGAATGAGAAACAGTATCAAGGTCATATTAACATAATTAATATTATGACACGGCTACTTGCTGCCAATTAGGCAAAGGCTGGTCTCAGTACTTGTAAGTTATAGAAAAACAGCTACGTATTTAGTGTTTACAAAATTTATTTTGATATTTGTAACAGCCGGTTAAGCAGAATAGTTCAAAGTTAACAAACTTTTGCATGTAGTATCACACAGCTGTACTACAGTCAAAAACCTTGAGCCCTGATATAAATGCAGACCTGTTTACCCTCAAACCATTAAAATCGTACAATATCATCACAAAATCGTTCAATACCTTATATTTATAGTAAAAAATAAACATACAGTATATATAATTATTATAATGTTTACACCTCAAAATCGTACTTTGTACGCCAAAATCATAAGAGTAAACAGGTCTGTAAATAGGGCCTATCAACGATTTTTCTCATGAAAATGAAAGAAATTCAATTTATCATTTTTTACAAGACATGATTATGATTGGTCTGTTTTAAGACCTAAGATACTTAAATATTAAAAAAAAAAGTTTTAAGTTTAAAACTCAGTCAAACGAACTCTCAAAAATGGTACAATGAAAAGGATAAAACTGTGTAAATCTTGACTGACATGATGGCTGGTGAAGAGGATGGGGAACAGCTCTTTAAGCATAATACATGATGGATAGAGCTAAATTAGAGACCAACCGTAAGTGATTTTCTGATTTCGGCCGAAGCCGAAAATAGGCCGAAAGTTTAAAATGACTTTCGGCCGAAACCGAAAAAATACCGAAAAATAAAAATGAATTTTGGCCGAAACCGAAGCCGAAACATTAAGATATTTTGAAATTCGTTCCCGCATACATCGAAAATGATGTGGGAAAGTATAAATATTTACATTCTTTTTATAAAAAATTAGATAATCATGAATATTAATAAATAAACATCTCATATAGGGGTCTCAAACTCGTGGCCTGCGAGCCATTTGTGACCCGCAAGACGGTATTATTTTGCGGCCCGCTACATGACAGAAAAGTTTAGTGTAAATGCGCCGGCACGTTTCCCCCATTCTCATATCTATAACGTGACTCTCCGAGATGGTTTCAGTCGAATCTCACAGACTAGTCTAATTCTGATTTTTTTTTTTTAATGTTTCTATATATTTTTGTATGCCAGGTCACTGGCAACAGTGAGTTGTTCTTGAGAACCCTTAATGATTTTATTGGTATTTATAAAGGTTGAGCATATTGTAACAGTTGTAATCGCTTTTTTGTGGATTACTTGATGCGGCCCACTCTCATTCACACTACCTCCAGTGCCCCCCCTTCCCCCTATGATTTGAGTTTGAGTCCCTTGATCTAAGAATACTTAGGATTTTACCATTTTAATATAAAAGTAATTTAAATTGCTTTACAATTTTTTTTAAAATTAGTATGGTAGGTGTAAAATATTTTTTTTAACAGGGTCTCTAAAAAATGTGGTTCTAAAAGATTTGTTTTTAAAGATCGTTTAGTTGGTTGTTATTGATCGGTTAGTTTGTTGTTAAATATCGTTGAGTTTGTTGTTAAAGATCGTTTAGTTTGTTGTTAAAGATCGTTTAGTTTGTTGTTAACGATCATTTAGTTTGTTGTTAAAGATCGTTTAGTTTGTTGTTAAAGATCGTTTAGTTTGTTGTTAAAGATCGTTTAGTTTGTTGTTAAAGATCGCTTAGTTTTTTCATAAAGATTGCTTAGTTTGTTGTTAAAGATCGCTTGGTTTGTTGTTGAAGATCTTTTAGTTTGTTCATAAAGATCACTTAGTTTGTTGTTAAAGATTGCTTAGTTTGTTGTAAAGATCGCTTAGTTTATTCTTATAAATCATTTAGTTTACTATTAAAGATCATTTGTTTTGTTCTTAAAGATCATTTAGTTCGGTCTTAAAAATCTTTTAGTTTGTTCTATTAGAGCGTTTAGTTTGTTCTTAAATGTCTCTTAGTTTGTTGTTAAATATCGTTTAGTTTGTTCTCAAAGATCGCTTAATTTGTTCTTAAATGTGCCTTAGTTTGTTGTTAAATATCGCTTTCACTGAGTATTAAAATGACCGAAAGCCTGAGTCACTTTCGGCCATCCGGCCGAAAGTCTAAGTCAATTTTGGCCGAAACCAAAGAAAAACCGAAAGTTAACTTTTCTCTTTCGGCCGAAACCGAAATTAAGCTGAAAGTTAACTTTTCAGTTTCGGCCAAAACCGAAACTTGGCCGAAAGTGATAAAATGGCCACTTTCGGCGCCGAAACCGAAGCCGGAATTTGGTCGGTCTCTAAGCTAAATGCTTCCTTCCTCAAATTGGCCAGAGCCTTGGGCGCCTTGGCATAATTTAGTATGAACACAACTATTTTATTGTATCCTTCAGATGTACAGTCACTCTCTTCCCTTGCATTGCCTCAGTTGCTGGTTTTAACATACTAGCACACCTCAAAGTTATAGATATTTAAAAAATATATTTTAGAACAAGTGTAATCTGATGACAATGACATGTTAGCCATGTTGTTGGCGTAATGATAATGTTGGAAATAGGAAGTGTAAAATTTATTGTGCATACAGTGGCGTAACAAAGGCTTGGCATTGGGGCAGATGCCAAGGGCGCCGGCCTGCACCAGTTCAAAAGGGCGCCGCAAAGCTGAAACTTGTCAATTTATCAAGGGCGCCAAAAATAAATGTGCCAAATGCGTCAGAAACCCAGTTACGCTTCTGTGTGCGTATGTATAAAAAATTGACACCTGGACCCTGGAACATGTATTTCACACAGGATTCAACTACTCCTACCCAGTCACTTTGAAATTGGCAACAGGTCTGCACCAAAAACTTTTATATTTAGGCCTGTAAATAAACTACCAAACGAACTATTACCATGAGTACTGGTATGCCCCTTTGACTTAGACTAATATTCTTACAGTAAATAAGTTGAACTGCACATTTTGAAGTCCATCAAGTCAAATAAGTGTTTAAGTGTTGATATTACAATATAACTATTAATATGACTAAGTCAAACATGAGAAAGATCTTAGATATAAATATGATTTAACCCCTAGTCCAGCACTACTACTTATTACTATTTTACTATTAAACTACTACTGCAGTTGGCTGAGTTGGGCCTGTGCCTACTACAGCCTACACCTAATTTAAAATCAAACTGTAGTACTAGTTTGTGGCCAATACTATGACCTATGATTATGATTAGTATGAAAATAATGTAAGAAAATGAAGATGAAAAATAATAAAATATGAAAAAATTATTCTAGTTGAACTAGTAACTAATGTTTAATAGGCCTACTATATTATTTAAATGAATAGGCCCCTACTAAGCCTTAGGCCTTGCCTTAAGCAATAACAACAAAAATAATTAATTATGACATTCACAAGATGCGCAGTATAAACTTAGTTAGAAACAATCTTATCCCATCAATTAGGAAGTGTAAAAGTGAATAATACACAGCCATGTGTATTATTAAAGTTTCAAAACATTTGACTTGATTTAATAATAAAAGACTAACTTTACAAAACAAAGTTAAATAACTCTACTAAACTATGGATTTAATCATTTAATAAAAGATTAGACCTGATAAATGATTTTGTATTATTATTAAAACAAGTTATAGTTTTAACAAAAAATGTTGATAATTGCTTAGGCTTACATATATTTCACGAATTATATACAAAACCCTCGCGTCTCTCTCCGGTAACCACTACACTAAATAGGGGTGGGGGGAATAATGGGAGGTGAACATATGGTAATGTTTTGGATGTGGCTCCACATTTATTTCCGCATTAAGAGCTCAAGTAAATAGGCGTACTAACGTTTCAATCATGAGAAAACAGTGATTTAGCCAAGACCTACTTTAGGCTATGGGGCCATTTATAATGGCATCACTCGATTTTTTTACCCCCACACCCCCAAAAAATAATTTTTAAAAAAAATGAATTAACATCACGGCTAAATCTGAGGACGGCTGCTACGGCGTATTTTGTGGGTTCATTATGGTTGCAGTGAATTAGGGTTTAGGTTAGGTTGAGGGATCGATTTAGGGTTCAGGTTAGGCATAGGGATCGATTTAGGGTCCAGGTTAGGCATAGGGATCGATTTAAGGATACATTCGTGAAATTCGATAAAATAGTGGCAGTCGTCCCCGTAATTTACCAAAATCACAATCACAAATAAACAAAAATAATCATTTGTAAAACAAATTAGACACTTTAATCACACATCATCACAAATTTGTGGCCCCCACCCCAATTTTTTTCCACCCGCACAACGTGGTATTGTGAGGCGAGATTAATAAACAAACTAATTTAAAACCATGTCAAGTTCATTCTGTATATTTTACAAGCTTTTATTTAACTTGACTATGATGTCTGTCTGCGTTATACAATTGAAATCTGTCATAGGCCTACTAAGCTTAACCAACTGGTCAACATCTCAGAGAGCTGTATGATTTGTGTGGTATGAATGTTATTCTTCTTTGCCCTTTAAACTCCCAGCGGAGCATATACCATTAACAATGTCTTTCCAAGCCTTCTACTTCTAGTCTCTAGATATCCCCTCTAACTCCTTCCAGCCTCGTTACATCTTTGTTGACATCTCTTCTTCGGGTGTTTTGGGGTCTTCCTCGTCCTCTTGATCCTTGAAGGTTCTATACCGGTGCTTATCGTGTTATGATCTGTCCATTTCCACCTTCTTTTCCGGATTTCTTGCTCCACTGGAATTTGTGTTCTCATTTCCCTCATTGATGTCTTTGGGATTTTGGGGAACAATTTGATGATGAAGATTTTACATAGGCAAATATTTTGAACTATTCATGAAGGTTAAAAGTCTTTTCCAATATTTTTTGGTTGATCTTCACATTTCTGAGCCAAATAGTAGCACATATGTAAAATTTGGGTTAAAATTATGTTTTGTCTTTCACGTTATTTGCCTAGATTTTCATAGATTTTAATAAGTAAAGTAAAAGCTTCTCTTGCCTTCTGTATTCTTGCCTTGATATCCGATTTCGATCCGCCATCCTAACTAACTATAGGCCTATTTCCCAGATAGATAAGATGATATATTTCTCCTAGTGCTTTCCTTCTTGTGCTACAACTCCTCGTTTATTTGAATTTATTATTATAACGTATATTTTGTTTTTATTTCTTGTACCTCCAACATGCCAGGACATTGAATCAAGCTTTGAGTTTTTGTCTTGTATTTATTTATGGCTTTGGGATAATAGAGCGATGTCCTCTGCAAAAAAGGGTCCATTGTATTCCATTTCTCCCTCTTTATGTTGTCCTTCTCATTATCCAATCTATGACAATACGAAAGAGAAATGGTGAATGTCATATAATATTAATAAGAATCAACCAGAAGCATAAATGATGTCAATTTTAACAAAATGTATATAGTAGATAGCCCTGTTACATTCCTCGAAAGACTCTTCTAGTTTTCTCTTGAAAAACAATGCAGAACATATTGTGATATGTCTTTTTAATTATATCTGTTATTTCTCTTTAAATACAATTTGTGACGAAATGGTTTCCCCAAAGTTTCTCTTTCAACAATACCTAAGGATTTTTCAAAATCGTCGCGTAGCCCTTGCAAACCCTGCGGCTGCAGGGAGCCTCAAATGTTTAAGGGGCCCAAAGTTGTGATTTTGAAAAATATGAAACTATCAATTTTGAATGCAATGGGCACAAAACCGAAGAGTGGCTGGAGGCCTGGTTCGTTTCGTAGTTGGCGATAAACTGCTTTTTAATATATTTTTATATTTGCCAGTATTACCCTGTTTAATACGTTTACAGTTGCTGATAACAAAATGATACCCCCGTAATTCAAACTATTTGTTAGATTTAGATCAAATTTCTCTGGAAGCTCCCAAGTTATCCCTATCTCCACGCTTTAGTTTTTTTTCTCCAATTTTTCACATTTAATTAAAATAATGTTGTAGTGTATGCTGGTTGATATATCAACGTCTGTTTTCATCGCCTCAGTAGGTATTCTATTCGGTCTTGGAGCTTTTCCATTTTTAAGCATTTTTATTGCATATTTTATTTCGCCTTTAGTAGATCCGGTGCCGTCAATGGCAAGATCTATCTGAGTTGAATGAATATCTGCTGTTGTGTCAGGGGGAGATGATCTGTTTAAAAGCTCTTTGAAATACTTCACTCATCATTTTTTAGCGCTTTACCATTTTTTTGGGGTCATTTATGACAACTGCAGAGTTTGTTTAAATGGAGCGTGGCAAAAATCTTGGCCCACCCAGGTTGGAACTAACACTAACTACTCCACTAGGCAGTGTATCTATCAGCAACAAAATTGATGGCCATGGCCAGCTATACTGTCATTTTGTTTCGGGAAGTAGGGCAGAAATCGAGGGCACCCATGGCTCTTGAGCAAAGTGGGCGTCTGAGGAGCTCCTCTTCAGGAAATGTTTGGTTATTATTTCAAAATCAAGAGGTGCATTTTGGAGTATAGAGGAATTCAGTGTTTCTGTTGGAAGGAGTTCTTCAAGCATTCGGGGGAGGCATTATAGTGCGCACCATTTCTTTCAGATAGGCCTATATCTCCGAGGGGGCACTGCCCCCCCCACCCGGGAAAGCCAAGTGCACCCCACGGAGCAAAAATATGTCCAACAATAAATCAACTGGCACTGCCGGCACTGCCCCCCCCCCCCCCAAAAAAAAAAAATCTGCCCCCGGGGGGGTGGGGGATTTCTGAAATAATCACTGGTGCGCACTGTCATAATTTTATATAAATTGAGCTATTCAATAACCAGCAATCACGCACCCACTCTTGCCACTCTGTTACATATGCAACAGAACTGTTATTGTTAAATGTTCATACTCATTATTATATAACTTTAATAGTAACAGATTTCTTGTTGAAGCAATTTCCCCTTACTCCCATAATTTTGTTGTATGGTTTTTTACTCTTTAAAGTCATTATAAAATACAAATGTACCAAAGACTTTGTTTTTAAAAAAGAATTAATTAAACACAAAAATACACACATTATGAGGAAAAAATAAGACCTAATGACGAGTCATTTCTAGTTCTAGTGAAATAGCATTGTCAAGGTATACCAATTATTTATGGAATTTTTTATTAATTTTATTTAAATTATTGCTATCGCCTATCAAGCTACACTAGCATCACTTTTGGGAAGGATACCTTGAATGTCATCACAAGATACCATTTTCTAAAACTTTATATTATATAAGAAAAACTTAATCATTGGTGGGGATGACAAAGAGAAGAAGTTGCTAGAGAAAAAAAAATAAAAGGGGTGGGATGTTAATAAACTAGGTGCCAGTGTCAAGGAAATATAAAAGAATTGGACAGTGGCACTCTTCTGCTTCAGAATGGTAAAATACCCGTATTTTGTTATGACGTTGCGCAAGACCGGAAGTTACCAGATCGTGGCGTAGTCCAAGCGCACCTGTAATAATTTTGTTAACGACAACTTAAAATTTAGAATATTTGAATTTTATTATAACATTTCTTCTAATGTACCTCGCCATTCCATTTACAGGTATAGTTACAATATCCATTGATTTAGTTGCAGTTCACATAATTGATTAAAAATATATTTTAATCAGTAAGTGTGTTGGTCCTTATCTTGTTTTTCTTCATTTTTTAAAACTAAAAGTTAAGGCTAGAAACTACAAGAAGAAGGCTTAGCCAGGACTATAACTAGGTAGTCTTAGACCTAAGTTATTATTAGTAGCCCCACTATTTCAAGTGAGTTGGTCACCTATAAGATTTAAAACATAAGACAGGAACTAGCATTTGACATCATTTGTTGGAGTAACAACTATAGACTATAGCCATCATGATAGCAATTTTCATTTTATCATCTCTCATTAATTTATAATTAAATTTTACGAAGTGTCTACGCCGGACAAATAGTGCGCAAGATATACGTCCGGCGGCATGTCACGTGACCGCCGGACAGCTAGTAGTTTTTATAATACAGAACGAAGTATGGTTTGGGCTTGGGTAGATCTTGTGTTGTAGAGTGGTCGCTTGATGATATTCAATATTATGGTTTGAGGATCAATACCGGGGATAGGATCGTTTTTTTTTCTTCCCATTTTAATTAAAAATATTTTATATATATTTATATTATCATGTTCCTCAGCAACAGTAGTTTCATGTGAAGTTTAAAAATATTTTGTAGCAATTTAAACAATTTAAAATGAAATCTTTTACTTTTATTGGTTGCCTACTCCACACTGGCCCCTAATTTATTTTATGGATTACTGGTACACAAACTCAAATAACAAACTAAACAAAAATGTTTACAAGCCACTTTCACCTAAGTTTTTTTTCTCTTATTTGCATTCAAGATACTCAGTACATTACTTGGTAGAGAGATTTTAGAAGTAATAATAGTTTTTAATCATTCGCAGTCAACGTGACAAGGCTGACCGACAAGATATCTCTCGCCACTTTGTTACGGCGGTCATGTGACTTGGTCGCCGGACAAATAGTGCGGGAGATATACGTCCGGCGCGATGTAGACACTGCCTAAATTTTAAATCATTTATTTTTATAATTTATCATTTAACATTACTTTTTATGATGATGATGGGATAAGTTCAGAACAAATTATAGTATTAAAACTAAAATCCGATTGATGGGTCCGAAATAATAGTATTCAAATTCATAGAATTATTTACCATTCTTTCTTTTTGGCACGATGTTTGATAATCTATCAAGGCCAAGTCAGCTATTAAAGCACATGTTTTTCGGGTCTGAAATGCAATTTTGCCGGTTAGGTACTTTGATAAAGCATTAAAATTCTTGTCAAAATAAACCAATGGGATAGTTGAATAGAGCTACTTTTTTTTTACAGAGTTATAAAAGTCACACAAATCATATTTTTAGCTGTTGTAGTTTTAAAGTTATGAATTTGTAAAGTACGACTTCATTTGTTATTTTTTAACATGGACCTCATCTCCACATTCTGTTAACTTATTCTGCTGTTCGCGTCACAAGCTATGTAACCTCTTGTTTTAATGATAATTTTATATGACTTTTATTTTCAGAACTAAGACTGTATTAAAAAATAATGTTATACAATTATAGATAAATTAATTGAATTGTAGCTTATCTAACTATGCAGACATGCCAACCCTTCCGATTTTGTCGGAATTATACAGATTTTGTACCCCTCATTCTGACCTTTCGACAAACCCTGTAAAGTTCCGATTTTTCGAACTTAATAATTTTTCACCCTTCATAAAGATCCGGAAAGCAATAAAAAAAAAAAACACAACAAAAAATTAGATACGACAGGAAGTGTTGCATTTGTTTTTACGAAGTGTCTACATGTCAAACGTCCGGATGAATAAGCTAATAAATTATCGAGATATTCGTCAGGCTAGTGTTTATTCGACCAAGTCACATGACCACCGTAACAGAGTTGCACAATATATTTGTCCGTCAGCCTTGTCATGTGACCGCTAATTGTCTATCAGAGTTTACGGTACTTCAGTTCAACAAATTCAAGATAGTCTGGGCATTTACACGAAAACAAATATGTTCAATTATAAAAAAAAAATATTAACTCATTCCCACCTGCAATGCTACTTCCGTATTTAATTAATTTGCCTGAGAAAGGAAAGTAACCCCGTTTTGAAATTGTTTACATTTTTTTAATATTATATAAGCTACTAAATATTATTTAAATGTTAATGAATTAAGAACAAATGCAACAAAAAATGAATAAGGTTTAATATAAATATAACATTAGCGGGGAAAAAATAACGAACAATGACCAAAAAATCGATTTTCGGCACCTCAGACAAACACATGCTACATATAGACGCGCCGTATTAAGGCACACGCAGTTTTAAAGTGAAACAAGATAAAAACTTCTGGTTTTTTAATTAAAATCACGCTGAACCACGCCATCACCAGAAGTCTCGAGGGATGCAAGATTTCATTGCTATTTTTAAATAGATATGAGGGAGGTGTGTCGCTATGCGCCGGGACGCATTTGGACGCATCCGGCGAAACCCGTAAAAGACGCATTTAGTCGCAAATGCCGGGAATGAGTTAAAAGCATCTATTTGTCCTGACGACCGATGTGTAGACACTGCCTTGTTTTTATCGAAGCGAACCGCAATCTTCAAATCATTCTTCAATCATCAATTGATCAGATCGCGATTCATCCTTTTTACAACGCTAAAAAATAATTCCGACTTTTTTTTTTTGTTAAAGCTTTTCTTAATTAAATGGTTAAATCTATTGAAAGTGGTGGGTACAATGATATTAATAAACATTGAAGGAAATATTTCTCTAGCCCTAGTCCTAGCCAACTCCGATCGTTTTAATTTTAATGCCAGAGTCAAAGAAATGTTTCCAGACTTACAGATTGCTAGAGGATTGTAAAGAAAAGTTACAATGAAACAAGGGCAAGCATGAAAGTTCATACTTTTTCTAACTTGCTTGTAACTAAAATCAACTGCAATTCTAACCTTCAGTTGTCCAAAGTCCAAAAAGCTGTTGGACAAGTGCAAAAAGGCCACTATCACTAGGGATATGCTGGAATACTGCATTCTTACTAAGAGTCTTAGCAGCCTGTGTGTGTGTACATATGTAAATAAAATGGATCTTCTGTTCTGTACTGTAACTGTATATATCTGTATATAAACATTTCCAGTAATGTTTACCTCATGTTCTGTGGTGTTTTATGGATCCTCAAATACAATGGCGGTAACTTTATATTTCTTTATTTACTAAAAAAAGGCTTGTGCATTAGTATATAGATATTAAACCAACCCCTCCCCCACGGGGGCGCCTCCCCTGGGGGGAGCAACGGGGCGCCTCCCCTGGGTGGGGGGACGGGGCGCCTCCCCTGGGGGGGGGTGGCCCCACTTCCCCTGCGTGCAACCCCCCTACAGATTTTTTTTCTTGGCAGGTCTGACTATGTATATCAGTAAATTTAATATAATGTATTAATATATGGCTTTTCTGTTTACCAAATCTAAGGCGTCCATTATACCAGTATATGCTATATAATCTGTTATCTATATAAGGCAATTCATCCCCTTCTAAAAAACTGTTTGATGTTAGGAGACTACTTATTTTGAGCTTTCAAATTTGGCGCATGGCTAATTAATTAAAGCTTTCCCTAACCAATGGTTTAATAGTTTTTGCACACGGCAAACTTTTATGAATGAAACTCTGAGATAGAACTACGGTATAGCCATTATGCAAGTGACTGAATAGCTCCCCATGGCCATGACATTTTGCACACTGCAAATTATGATCATTTGTAATATGGACTCTTGACAGGTTTTTGAACCTCAAATTAAAATATTATTTTTTAAAATTATATCCAAGTTCGTTCTAAAAATCAATTTATCAAATATAATGATGTAAATAGTGGTAATAATTAAATATTTTCTAAGTATTGGCATCTCCCCCCCATAAAAAGGGGGCGTGGTCTAAGTGGGGCGGGGTGACCTTATGTAAATGCTAGTCACTGAGATGAGCATAACTAATGGCCGAAATGTCCTAGCTCAATGAGCATTGGCACGTATACATCAATAAATTTTACAAAGATAAAGTTAATATGAAAGGCATAAAATTTGAACTTTATGTGAAATTTTGTAGGGAAAGATGCCTTATATTTGAATTTCTAATATTGGAGTGAATGGAAATGTAGGTCAAGAAATCCACTACTGTTCATGTATGGATGAATACCACAATTCTATGACAAAATAGTCTTTTCATCAATGAAAAAGCACTGACCTCCAAAAATTAAAAACTCTGATTCTTCTGCGCCGATTCCCATTTTATTTCTTATACAAATTTTGAAGTAGTCTCCCTTGCCTTACTAAATTGCCTATACCAGTTATTCTTTAATTGATAATGATTGTATAAGTTAAAGATTCTTTTATTAATCCAAATATGGAAATATTTTTTTATAACATTTTGTAATTGTGCATATTCATTTCACAGCACATCAATAAATATTCTTCCAATACAAAATGTTTAAGCTAGAGCACTTTAACGTATGAAAAGAATATAATTTATAAGCAAACACAAAAAGCCATGGATTGATTTGAATGGAAGGATGTCATGGAACAGGCCAGGGCCCTGTATGGGCTGTAAGGCCACTGATGATGATTATGCACTTGGAATTCAGCTATATTGAATGAGCAGAAGTTACCAATACTAGGATAAATTTGTTTTTACATTCTTAGTTATAAATTTGTATTAGTTTATACTTAGTAAAAAGTACCATCCTACTTCATTAAGTTTAGTGAGGTGAAAATAAAAATATATTTTAAAAGATCTCATATTTCAGATCAATAACTGGATGTTATGCCGGAATCATCTGGCAACATCGTGGAGATACACAACTCCCTAAAGGCCTCTCTGGGTCGAGGCCATTCTGATCTTGACCAAGATGTTGTGGCTGCATCAAAAAGGGTCCTGCTTGAAAATATTGTATTTCAGCCTGCTTCAGCTCCATACACAATGCAGCGTGATGCTTTAAAAGCAAAATATATTTCTTTGAATCCTGTACCAGTGAAATGGGAGGGAGAAAAAGCACAGCAGCAAAAGGAGCAAACCAGTAAGTGTATTTATACTTATGTCATGACCCAATCAGGCAGTCACCAACACCGAGTAGAGAAAAAAACCACATACAATTTTTTTCTTTATGTTAATAAATGATACAAAAATGTATATTAAAAAACTGGCTCTTAAGAAGAAATAAAAATAATTCAGATTTGACATAAAACATTTTTTGAATAGATGTGATAAATCAATTTAAAAACTAATAGAATAAGAATTTCTTCGGAGTTGTATTTTCATATTTATATTTGTTACAGTCTTTGTGCCTCATTTAGAATAAAAATCTTCAACTGTCCAAAACCAACTTTTAAAATTTTTTTAACTTCCTTTTTTTTCTCCCTTGAATTTATAATCCAAAATCAATTTTTTTTTATTTCTTAACAGTTAAAGCAATGAGCAGTCAATCCAGTATAGACAAAAATGGGAATGATGATGGTCTCCCAACACCAAAAATTATTCTTTTTCCTGAGGAGAAGGTTAAAATGGAATGGACAAGAATGACACGGATTGGTGCTGGTCTAGTGAACATGGGCAATACATGTTTCTTTAACTCTACCCTCCAATGTCTTACATATACTGCTCCACTCGTCAATTACTGTTTATCTAATGACCACAGAGAAAAATGTATGTTGTACAGAATACTATTATTTAATTAAGGTTATAAATATAAATGGAATATAAATATCTACTCATGTTGTGGCAATGTTTATATAAAATATCTTCCTCAAAAGATATTGTTGATTCTGCCTGAAAATAATATTCTGTTTTCAACCTTAAAAGTGGAAAAGAGACTTAAACTTAAATGTGTGGAATTTCGGCTATATACACCCTGTAATAACCAACAAAAAAAAGTTAAGTCTTATAAAAGCAGGGGGAAAAAAAAGAAATCTTGAACAGTATTAAAATCTTTATAGCATCTTTTGAAAATAAGTTTTAGCCAGAAGTAACTACGTAGTGGAAAAAATATCTTTGATATCCAACAGACCTGTTTACCCTCAAACCCTTAAAATCGTACAATATCATCATATAATCGTTCAATACATTCTCTTTATAGAGCAAAAACGTGCTGTATATATAATGTATACACCTCAAAATCGTACATTGTACGCCAAAATCGTAAGAGTAAACAGGTCTGATCCAATGTATTTTTAAACGATAATTTAAATTCACAGGACTTGTCGATATCTTCTTACTCAATGTTTTCATCAAATATAGCTCACTAAGAACGATGATTTTTGTAGCTGCCTATAATATTACATAACACTAATGACTAATGTTCAGTATGGTTTATATGTGGTATAATATCAACAAAAAATAAAATGCCTAAGTATAACGTCAGTCTAATAATAGTGGACAACATTTAATATTTCCTTTTGGGATATTCTGCAGGTAAAAAGAAAGAGTTTTGTATGATGTGTGAAATACAAAGTCACATCAAAAGTTCCTTGGATTGCGGTGGGAGATCAATAAAACCACACTCTATGCTTCAAAAGTTAAGATGTGAGTATTTACTTCAGAATGTTTGAAAATCTCTATAAGTTTGGTTTTAATTGAAGAAAATAAGCCCATAAAACTGTAAAATGACTGGGGGGAAAATATTGCTGTATTTTCTATAAAATATTTTAGTGGGGCAATGTTTGCAATCAAAAAAAGCGTATGACATAATTATAAATAATATGATCCTTTGATTTTTGCTATCATAGCTCAAAATTTATTTTTTGTTATTTAAGAGTGTTTAAAACAATTACAAAATTACTAGAAAATCATTTGTTTCTTCTCACCATACCTTATATTTCTGTGCAACTTACAACTCTTTTGTCGAATAATAATCACTATTTTTATTTAAGTGTTCATTTTATCCATTTAAGTCCAATTTTGTGATATCCTTATTGTTACCAAATATTATATGCATGTGACTTGGCCCAGCTAATAATTGTTTACACCTACTCATTTATTGTATCCATGATGACATTTCTAATCCCATCACCTAGTAAAATTGACAATTGTTCCCCTCACACTCCGCTGTAATAACTTTGTTCAATGCATTAAAAGGTCAAGGATTAAAAAATATGTCTCCCAAACTGAACCTGTGTTTTGTGATTTTAAATGTTAAAGTGTTATAACAGCTGATCATTCTGTGGTGTTGCAGAAATGTAATCATCTACCAACTCTACTAAAATAAATCAAAGTGGCAATGCGCACCCGGGTACCAGAAGTGAGAGGTTGGGATTAAAAAACTATTTAAAATATTATTGTTGGGTTTGTAAGACAAAATGATGTATCACATGAAAGATAATGAATGGACAATATGTTTGTAAACTTACTTCTTCAGTTTAACTAAAAAAAACTATTGCAAATGAAATCCGAATAGCATTGGTCCAATGGGACCCGGGTGCGAATGGCGGCGATGCGTGTCCGGGTCCATTTTGTCATACAAACCCAACAATGATATTTTAAATAGATTTTTAATCACAACCTCTCACTTCTGGTACCCGGGTGTGAATAGTCGCAGCCAAAATATATATTATAAATCTGAATCAGAAGTTTTACTTGAAGGGGTGATAACTATAATAATATTCATACCATATGATTCCTTTTCTAATTTACTCACATAACATCTATACTTATATGAGTCTCTGGATTCTTTTTAAATTAGTTTTGGTCATTTTAGTGATGCCAAAACATATCAAAATTAATTTTTTTTTTTAAATTTTGATACCACAGCACGTTTGCACTTGACAAGAATTTAATTTATTATAAAATATTACGTTAACCGATTATGGTTACTTTCAAAAGTAGTTTTGTATGTTTTTGTTTATCAGCCAGAACTAAATGCATTCTGTTCCTTTTAGGTATAGCTAAACACATGAAATGGGGTCGTCAGGAAGATGCCCATGAATTTTTGAGATTTGTGGTTGATCACCTCCAACAGTCTTGCCTGAATGGAGAGAGCAAGTAAGGAGATAGCTCGAACATTCAATGGATGTTATAAATTGCTTAGTTTGTTATTTTATCTCTTATTTAAACAAAATATATTTACTTAATAACTAATATTAAATGATTTTGAGAACATAGTAAAATGTATTAAATTGATTTTAACTTCAACATTAATTATATTAACAGACTTCGTAATATTGTTTTCTACCTATTTTGTTTACAGCATTTATACAATAACTGTTATTACTGGTACTTTCAGGCTTGATCAGCTGAGTAAAGATACTACTGTCATTAACCAAATATTTGGAGGGTACCTAAGGAGTCAAGGTAAATCCATTAACTTGATTAGTTTCAAAATTCTAGGCAAAAATCATGTAAACCTTTTAAATTCAACACAGTATCCAATCTGGCAATGAAATGTTTATTTCAAGCCTTATAATCATATTCATCAATTTCATTAAAAAAAATTAGACTAAATTTAACCCTGGAACTGTGGCATGCATCATTCTGTGGTGTGGAGCTTTTCAGAGCTTTTTGAGTGCCTTTTGAAATTGCATTGTATAACATAGAAATATTGATGCAAGACCCCAATGATTATATATTTTTAGAAAGTTAAATGGATGGGGATCAAGTTGGCCATATTGCCCACCCAGTAAAAAAAATTTGCTCAGTGTCCTTGACCTTGGAGTGCTTAAGAAAATAAAAATTGACAAAATGTCTTGCTTTCAAGTGCTCATAACATCATTAATTTTTTATAGATACACTTAAAACACAAATGTTGTAGCCAATTCATTTATCTTTCAGAAAATGTATAGTTTGCTAAGGTTTTGATTACAATTTAACCTCTGAAATCAACTTTAGTAATTTTTGGTCATTGATATAAAAAAACAGGGACCACAGCTAAAACAAAGTACAAAATACAAAATCTCAGTGAAAATAGTTATTATTGACTAGTAAACATTTAAATAGGAACTGTGGAACTGATTTGGGTTGTAAAACTATAAAATTTATTAGTTCTTATCTATAATCTGTAGCTTTTTGAGAGCGTTTTGAGTGCCTCTTGAAATTGCATTAAATGACATTGAAATATTAATACAAGACCCCAATAAGTATATATTTTTAGAAAGGCAAATGGATGGGGATAAAGTTGGCCATATTGCCCACCCCATAAAAATTTTTTTGCTCAATGTCCTTGACCTTGGAATTCTCAAGAAAAAAAAATCGACAAAATGTCTTGCTTTCAAGTTATCATAACATCATTAATTTTTATAGATTCACTTACAACACAAATGTTGTAGCCAATTCATTTATCTTTCAGAAAATGTATAGTTTGCTTAGGTTTTGATTGCAATTAAACCTCTGAAGGCAATTTTAGTAATTTTTAGTCATTGATATAAAAAACTGGGACCACAGCTAAAACAAAGTACAAAATACAAAATCTCAGTGAAAATAGTTATTATTGACTAGTAAACATTTAAAAAGGAACGGTGGAACTGATTTGGGTTGTTAAACTATAAAATTAGTTCTGATCTATAATCTGTAGCTTCTGTGACTAAAATTCAGTCAGTCCTTGCGGAACCTCCGGGCCTGGCTCGAAGTCAAACAGTAGCCTCAGTAAGCCTACTTCAGTATCACTAAGACTAGTATCAGATTCACGAAAAGAATAATCTGAAGTGAGATATCATGGGGAATGTTAAAATCATCATCAGTATCACTTAAATGCTTTATTAAAAAGCTTTCAAAAAAAATTATATCAGTTCTTGCACTGAAGGCCCGGCCATAGCTTCCGCCATTTTTGCTTTTTAAAAAACAGCGATATAAAATTCCAATTAAAAAGCACTTATTGTTAAGTTATCAGGAAACAGCTTGATCCGGAAGTTGATTTAATTATTAATAAAAGGACATGGCAACGATTTTGGTTATTATTGGATTGGAAGTTGCTATCGGACCGTGTTTTTTATCGGCTGCCACAGCAAAAAAAAAAAGAATATCTGCCGATTTTGTCGGCCGACCACAGTTCGAGGGTTAAATGGTTATACAAAATACATTTTTTCTGCTTTCAAAACCCTCCTTTTTTAATGACTCCTTTCTTAAAACATGAACTATGCATTTGGGAAATTTACAGTTAATAATAGAAGTGGTAAGGCTTTGAACCCCAAAGACACATATTCGGCTTTAGTTAGTTATACATAGACATTGCAGTGCTAAATAATTAAGATATAATTATTTTCTCCTTTATATATCAGCTAGTTGTAACCTATCTTCAAAAATATTGAAGATGGAATGACTTTCTAAATAACTTTATTTTTATTTATAAAACTTTGATTTCTTTTGTTGTGCCTAGTATTTTTACAAAATATTTGCAGTTCACAATTAGAAATTACAGTTCAGATGTATCATGAGTATTATTATGAGTTTGAAACATGACAGAATTCTAAACCTTTCAGACTTCAGTTAAAACATACAATATTTTATCTACTAATTCTTCAGTGACTTGCCTGAGATGCCATGCTAAGTCTAACACATTTGATCCCTTCATGGACATAAGTTTGGATATAAAGGTGAGTTGATTAGTGGCTCTATTCTTTCTTAACTACTGTTAAATAAAAATTAAAACCAAATTAGTTATTAATGGTTTTGAAAAGCATTTTTATTTATGGATGGAAGATCCAAAGAAGTCAAGAAATATGTAGTTGTCTGAAGACCCATCCACATTGACTGCATTTAAAAAAGGCAGCCTGTGCTGGACAGGACACCTTGATAGTATGCCAGATCATAGAGGAGCAAAAGTATTTTACAGACTGAAACCAATCAGCACCCGGCTGACCAAAACTGAGATGACTTGATGTGGAGACAGATTTACATTCGATGGAGGTCCACGTAAAGCCTTGGGATGTTGTGGACCAGCAGACCAGAGCCCTACATAGGCTTTAGCACCGTTGAGGATATATTGTATCATTAAACTCCATCACAAACACAGTATTTTAACACCATTTTTAGAAGACAAAGACGGTTTTATTTATTTTCCTTTGCTTGGCAAATCTCTTAACCCACCTTGTTCCAGATAATTAATTTTTAACTTTCACTTTATCATAACTATAAACAGTTTCTCTAGCCAAAAATAAATCATTTTTAGTGTTCATTTCAAATTTATTGGCCACATTTTGAAAATTGGGCTATGTATTTTCTGTAAAGCTTATAAAATATGATGTCAGATTGGCTTGTCTCATGGTTAAATGAAAGCAAGCAACTAAACTATTTCTGCAATGTGCGGCATTGTACAAAAGAACATTAAAAGTTGTAAAGGTGTATGTTCTATATAATTCATGCATTTTCTGAAAAGGTTAATTAGGATTGATTAGTTACAATGTTTGAACAAAAATTATTCTAGGGTGTTAATACAGTAGAAGATGCCTTGGCAAAGTTTGTGAAACCAGAGACTTTGGAACAGGAAAATGCTTACAAATGTCCTAAGTAAGTTAGTTCATTATTTTGTTCATTGATGTTGAATACGTTGATGTTAGACTCATTATGAGACTATTCAATGCATGTCGAAGATTTCTAAATTTCTTGTGGGTTCTTTGTTCCGCAGACTTATGCTTTGACCTTATTAAAATAAAAAAATGTTAAGTTTAAATTTGTTAGTTTAATGTAGAATTATTTTTTACTACATTATTAGAATGTTGCTGAGTTTAAAATTTAATATTAAAGGGAACATCAATATGATAATACCAGAAAATTTACCTATAAATTTTTTTCAACAGCTGTAAACACAAGGTGCGGGCACAGAAGCGATTTTCTATCCAAAAGGCCCCTAATGTTTTAACTCTCCAGTTGAATAGGTAAAAAGATTGAAATTAAACAACACAAAAATGCAAAATTAATTAAGTAATTATCACATTTAAAAACCTGTCAATGGTGAGAAAGCTTTTTTAATTCCTACAATTCGATGGCCCATCATTAAAAAATTCTGAAATGCTAACCCTTGTATACCAACAACAAAATTAAAATAAATAGCTAAAAATTAGAGGTTAAAATGGAACCAAACAAATGGGTTATTTGAGTTCCTCTTTCTGGTTAAACAAAATTATTATTATGGGCTTCTTTTGACAAAAATTTCTATGAAGGTCCACTATAGTTGCCTCATTTATAATAAACCCCTCGATCTTTCAAAAATATTTTATTTAAATGTTGTTTAGTTTTTATAAAATAAAACTGTGTCACTGTTTCATTTTAGATTTGACTTTCATCGACATCTGTCAGGAAAAATTACAAGATTCATTAAATATCCAGAGAAAATTAACTTGAGAAATTACATGAGTCAAAGACAGGTGGGACAAATTCTGAGCTATACAATTTTTATTCTTAATGTATATCCAAAAGGTCATTGAATTTAGTAATACATTCTCAGATTACTTTCATAACTTTTTTATAAAAAGTTCCTCTTGACAAGATCTATATGTTTTATTAATAAAAAATTCTGTTCTTATTAAAATATATTATTTTGAACTGTGCGCTTTTTAATTTTTGGAAGTCAAATCATTTTAATTTTGTAATGGAAGTTCAAATAAAAGACATCACTTGCATAATTAAATTGGAAAAATGTAAGTAATAATATTTTTTTAATGAATATCCAGGATGAACCCATTTTGTATCACTTGTATGGTGTGCTGGTCCACTCTGGTCACAGCAGTGAACATGGCCATTATTACAGCTACGTCAAGTCCCCTAGTAAAACTTGGTATTGCATGAATGATTCAGTTGTAAGTATCAAAACAAGAAGTAAAATATATATTTATGTGAGCAGGGTAGATTAAAATCACAATTTAAAATAAAATGATAAAAAATCAGATTTTTACATTTTAAAAAGGATTTTTGAGTAAAATAATATAAAAAAAAAATTGTAAAATCTTAATGCAATCCTTTAAAAGGATTTTCATATTTTTTATCAAATAATTACCTTAAAATAAAAACTTATAATCAACGATGGTCTTAATATTATAGTATATATCTCTTATATAAGAATTTCAATTTCACACTTTTAAATTATCAATGTCATAATAGTGTCATTCGTCAATGCCATTTGATTCCACCAAAACCTTCCAATTAAACAGTTTGAAATGGAATAACTATTTTTCAAGCTTTCTAAACCTTTAGTCCATATCTAATTTCTAAAACTAAAAAGTTTAAGTGAATAAATAAAATATTTATTAACCCACGAACTGTGGCATGCATTAAATTGTGGTGTGGAGCTTTTCAGAGCGTTTTGAGTGCCTCTTGAAATTGCATTAAATGACATGGAAATATTAATACAAGACCCCAATAAGTATATATTTTTAGAAAGGCAAATGGATGGGGATAAAGTTGGCCATATTGCCCACCCCATAAAAATTTTTTTTGCTCAATGTCCTTGACCTTGGAATTCTCAAGAAAAAAAAATCGACAAAATGTCTTGCTTTCAAGTTATCATAACATCATTAATTTTTATAGATTCACTTACAACACAAATGTTGTAGCCAATTCATTTATCTTTCAGAAAATGTATAGTTTGCTTAGGTTTTGATTGCAATTAAACCTCTGAAGGCAATTTTAGTAATTTTTAGTCATTGATATAAAAAACTGGGACCACAGCTAAAACAAAGTACAAAATACAAAATCTCAGTGAAAATAGTTATTATTGACTAGTAAACATTTAAAAAGGAACGGTGGAACTGATTTGGGTTGTTAAACTATAAAATTAGTTCTGATCTATAATCTGTAGCTTCTGTGACTAAAGTTCAGTCAGTCCTTGCCCAACCTCTTGGCCTGGCTTGAAGTCAAACAGTAGCCTCAGTAAGCCTACTTCAGTATCACTAACGCTAGTATAAAATTCACGAGAAGAATAATCTCAACTGATACCTTCATGGGGAATGTTAAAATCATCATTAGTATCACTTAAAACCTCTCCTAAAAAGCATTCAAACATATTTCTATCAGTTCTTGCACTGAAGGCCCAGCGATTGCTTCAACCATTTTATCTTTTAAAAAACAGCGATATAAAACGCTGATTAAAAATTATTTATTTTTAAGTTATCGAGAAACAGCTTGAACCGGAAGATGATTTAATTATTAATAAAAGAAAGTGGCTATAATTCCGGTTAATTTTGGATTGGAAATTGCTAACGGACCGCGTTTTTTATCGGCCGTCTCAGTACAGAAATGGAATGTCAGCCGATTTTTTCGGCCGATCACAGTTTGTGGGTTAATATAAAAAACATAAAATCGTGGATTCATAATGGATGAAGAAAATATATTTTATTTGACATCAATTATACATCAACGCAAATCTAAAGTAATTTTTAGCATCTTTCAATAAAAATATATTAGAATTACAGATTAGAATTACAATTAAAATAAAAAAAATTATCAGACCCAAAAAAATGTGATTTTAAAAGTAAATCAATGATTTAAATAATCTCAATGTTATGTATGAGATTGTGTTTGTGAGTTATCTGCAGTTAACGCCCCAGCAACTATTGTAAAAAATATATTTGCTGTATCATTTCTCTTTTATATACTCATAACCAAATTTTTATTTTCCTTAGCATTTATATTTAAGAAATACTATTTCTTGCCTTTCAGGTTCACCAAGCAGCCTATAACAATGTGTTCAATGCGGATGCTTATGTTTTATTTTATGCACGTATTAAGACCAACTCCTCCAGTAATGGGATGCCTTCTGCCTATAGTGGTGCAACTCAAGTGAAAGGGCCTTCTTCACCCTCTAAGGTGTGTTAAAAGATTTGGGTTGTTTACATTCCTTTCTTTTGTTTTAAAACGTTTATTTCTTAATAGAATTCAATAACCTTTTCAATGCGTTCACTGATACTTAAGCAATAACTTTTAACATTTCTCTAGGTGCCATTCATTGGACCAACACTACCAAATCATTTGAAGCCAGGAACTAGTTCAACAATAAATGGGATTCCAGGTAATGTTTAACATGCAATCTATGGCAGGTTTTTCATTTCAAAAATATTATCTTTTTGAACACCCTTTTCCCCTTCCCCAAATAATATTAAAGAAGCTGGTACCAGTACTCACAACTCTCAGTTTCTTTTGAGGTAGGGTCTGTTTGTGTTATGAAAAGTCTGCCTTATTAAGTGGAAATCAAGTTGTTCATGGTGACTTTTACAGACCTGTTTACTCTTACGATTTTGGCGTACAATGTAAGATTTTGAGGTGTATATATTATATTTATACTGTATGTTTATTTTGTTACTATTAAGATATTGTATTGAACGATTTTGTGATGATATTGTACGATTTTAAGAGTTTAAGGGTAAACAGGTCTGCTTTTATTGCTTTGACTGCTGGGCCTCTTGGTCCGTGTTAAACCATGTTCACCAAAGGTCTGCTTTAGCTTTGCCAGTCTGTTGTGAGTTTTCAAACTTTCACACAATTATGTGCCTGTGGTTATTAATTTGATTTTCAATGCAAGTAAGTTTTGCAACATGTAGACACACACATGTCAGCAGAACTCCAGATTTAAGTATCCCTTGGCTACTCTGTATGTTGACTTAGAAGGTAATTTGATCATGATCAGTTACCCCCTGTAATGCATAGATGTGCTAATTTCCATTTCTTCACATTGGTGAGAGTTTTGCACCGTGTCATTTTATCAATGAAAATGCAAAGTAAAATGTGAAGATATGACACCATTTTTTATAGGATTGATAATGCAAAAAAACTTATGGTTACATGAATAATTTCCATCTTCACTCCTATTAATGATAAACTAACAAATAGTAAAATGAAGAAGATTTATTTTTGTTTTTAGGAAAACCAACCAGTGAACTTGGCACACCAATAAAACGCCAAGAGGCTTCATTTTCTCAATCAGCAGTCAACAATGGGCCAAAGATTTTGCCTCATATTACAGCTGGTGGTACATTACCTGGGGTGCACAATAAAATCTCCTTTCCTATTTTAACGGTCTCACAGAAAAAGCTTCTTCAGCAGCAACAAGATGATGGCAAACGAATTGTGCTCCAGATTAAGCATGGCAACTCCACAACTATGGAAAAGTCTCCTGATGGTAAATCCAAGGTTGTCAATGGGGGTCTAGCACCTGGCTCTGGGCTCGTCCCCTACAATAGTGACTCAGACTCAGAACAAGAGAATGCCAGCTGTCAAGGTTCTAAACCTACAACTCCAAACTCTCTAGCTATAAAAACTATTCAAGTGGATGGTAGTTCCACATCAGCTTCCATTGCATCATCTTCCTGCAAACCATCAGGAGATTTCCACCATCATCAGGTGCAAGTCAAAAAGATCAACTTTCCTATGGCAAGTGGAGATGCAAAAAATATGTCAGAAAAGGCTAACTCAGCACCAATAAAAGGACATGCAACTCTTGCATCCAGTGACCCCCTTCCATCTACCTCTCATCATAAACCATCTACCTCCAACTCAAGCGTAACTAAATTAGAGGAGCCACTCAAACATTCCTCTGAATTGTCACAAACTAATAGCTTACATAAAGACAACCAACACTCTTTTGTGGACACTTCCCATGCACCAGGTAAGGGAAGCCTTGTCACTATGGAGCTACCTGTTGTTAATGTTTCGTCCTCTACAACAAGCAACTGTGCTAAAGTCAGAGCCACGGGTGGAAACTGGTTGATTCAGTCCCAGGACTGTGCCCCGAGTCCTCGGGGCTCTTGTTCTAGTTCAAACAGTGTCAATTCTACGACAGAATGGACCGTCGAGTCCAAAGGTAAATAGCAACATTTAAATGGGACACTTAATTGATTTGAAATAAACTGATTTTGGTCTATTTCTTTTGACCAAGTTATTTTTGCTACGAAATTTAAGTCAATTCCTAATCCTCTGCTCCGCTCCTTCTTAATTTTTTTGTATATGGTTTGACTTGTTTCTGAAAAATTATTGCATGTTTTTTTCATTGCTTTAACATTGCATTTTTGTTTTGATAATATGAAAGGTCTGCATTCTGTATAAATTTGCTTCATTTGCTTCATGTCCAAGGCCAAATAGACACTTTAACAACTTTCTTTGGCGCAGTGATCTAACTGCCTATGATTAGCTAGTTAAAGTCAATGTGAATCTTTTTGCAGAGAAATACGATTGACAATTATGCCCCCTTACCATTTTCGTTGATTTGGATCTGTTTGTGTTTCTTAAATTGTCTGATGGTGAATGTATGTCCTGGTTGTAAATTGATTTAACTTGACATTAAAGTATTTACTCTTTAAATATACTATTATTTTTATTAGTTACATTTTGATTTGTTGAAAACCTTTCAGCTGTCAGTGTCTGCTGTCACAAATATTTATTATTTTCATTTGCTAAACGGAGGAAAACTCTTCACTAAAAAGTAATAACATATTATTTACTTCAAATCTTCATTATTTTTTTCATTGACTATTTTTGTATTGCTATTTGTATCGACACTAAATATTAACATAACATCTAGAGTAATGTTATGAAGATTTAATTTTAATAAAATGTTTTAAAATATTACAGAAATGTCATTTGGTGCGAGACATGGGGATAATGGATTGGTCAAGCCTGTGTTTATGACGACTGATTTAAATATTCTAGAGACAGTCAACCAAAGTAAAGACATTATGGGAAAGAAATTAACTGGCAATTTAGACTCCAAATCATGCAAAAAAGATTCAACCACAAAAGGAGGTATATCTCTACCACTTCCTGACAAGCTGCATAGCTCTTCCTCCAGCAGCTCTCAAGCCAGTCATGTGGGATCAAAGAAAAAGAAACACAAGAAAAAAAGCAGAAAATCTCACTATGATGATGATGATGATGACATGAAGAAGAGAGGAGATTATCCTAAGAAAAAGAAAAAGCACAAGAAAAAAGAAAAAAACAAAGAAAGGAGAGATGCTGAAAACTCTGCTAGTGACTCTGAGGGGTTCAAAAGGCACAAAAAGCATAAACATTTACATAGTAGCTCCAGTAGTTATAGCAGCAGTGATGATGGCAAGAAAAAATCTTCTTACAAAGAAAGTGAAAGTGAGGATGGCTATGAATGGGTCGAAAAAACAAAAGAGACAGCAGGTGTAATCAATGCGGTCAAAAGTAGTTTTAAAGGTAAGAATATTAGTCTATAAACTTTCTAAAAAAGATTGTCTTTTAAAAAAAAAAAAAAAAAATCCTTTACAATGAAATAACACGGACATTGACCCATAAGCTTGTATGAACATGAAATACAACAACTCTGATTCAATAATTATGGAAATCAATAGCAATAAACACACCAAGCAATATCATTTGGTTTAAGATACCTTTTATGCCTTATGTTATTTGAATATTTTTTTTCCCCTAGCATCTGTCCAGTCATGGGACCATCATATCAAAGACGACCTTGCTACTAAGAAAGACTCTCACAGTGTGAAATTAAAATCTAACTGGGATGGAACACGTGTTCCAAAATTAGCAGCAAATTTGGAAGGCAGCAGCTTTACTTTTGGAAGCAATGGTCATTAAAAGTTTATGCTTTTCCTTTAATATATTTGGGATGGAATTTTGAAACCAAAAGTTATTTTACCATGCAGGTCGTTAACTTTATTATGTGCTGTCTTTAGATGTTTTTTTTTAGGAGAAAAAAATTTGAGCTTTGTTTTGTCTTTTTCAATCTTAAAGTATTGTCATGGGAAGGTGGCAAAAATAACCTTGACAGTGAGGACAGAAGCAACAAAAGTAAAAAGAGACATTGGTCTGACTTATATAACCAGGAAATTGATGCAGGAAAGGTAAGGTTTCATTTTACATTTGGAGTCAAAATGAAAGTAATTTTTTTTATTTTGCTGAGAGTTACAGATCAAAATCTTCTTAATTTATTTAAAGAATTAAATGTTCATTGAATATCTCCTATGATGAAAAAATGCTTTTCCAATAAAAAAAATTTCAATTAAGGGTAGATTTTTAATAACCATAAAATAAGCACCAGTATCATTTATTTTTCATCTTTTATTTTTCTTGTGGAAAAATAAAACAAAAGCTTTCACTTATTATATGGCTTCTTTCAGACAAAGAAAGTTAAAAAAGTGTTTGACAACACTTTCCCAACAAGCAACCCATTTCAGGATTACCACTCAGATAAGGTCAGTATTAAAGGGGTTAAATATAGGGTTAAATCATTTATTATATTTAAAACTTTAAATGCCCATGACATTTTAAGGAAGTCATGCAGTTTTTGTTGCACATAATCGCAATGAGGATTCACTTATTCTGAAAACTTTCTCATTTTGAGAAAATAAATGATCCATTGGAAAATATAAGGAAAGATTGCATGCAAAGGTGAACGCTAAAAGCTGATTTGACAGAAATATTTGTGTCAAATATGAGATAAGCCCAATGCCGTTCAGCTTGGGGGAAAAAATCTTAATATTAGGATTGCATGACAGAGATTGAAAGAGAGAGAGAGATGTATATGCTCCCACCTCCTATTCGGCCCACCTCTTTTTCCATCCACATAAATTAACTATTACTCTGTCATTTTTTGTGGTATGATGGAGTTTTTTTTACTGGAATTTTTATGTAAGAATAGGAACAGACCTAGTTACTCTATGATTTTGGTGTACAATGTATGATTTTGAGATGTCATTTATGATTGTACACCAAGTACTGCCGGCACTGCGATCTTAAGAGACCGGTTTGAAAAAATATATTCCGGTAATTTTTATGGTTTTAAAAAGAGTACAGTTTCAGTAGTACGTTTAAGTTCCTTTTTAATTTCAGGTGTGGGGGGGGGGGGGAGATCTCTAAATATTTTTGAAACTGAAAATAAATATATAAATGTCAGTCATCCTTTTTATATAAAAATATATTTCGGTAATTTTTTTGTTTTTAAAAAGAGTACAGGTTTAGTAGTACGTTTAAGTTCCTTTTTAATTTCAGGTGTGGGGGGGGGGGGAGATCTCTAAATATTTTTGAAACTGAAAATAAATATATAAATGTCAGTCATCCTTTTTATACATGCAATGTGAATAGTTATTGTAGACATCATCCTGTAGGTTTATTTATTTACTATTACAAAAAGCATTGTAGGCATTGGAGATGGTGAAGTACTAATCTGAAACAATATTGTAATATTTGGGAATTCAAGGGTAACCAGGTCTGCTGTTTAAAAATAACAGTTGTGATTTAGAATCACGAAGGTTCAATTTTGATAAGTTAAGGCTTACCATTATGTCTTGCTTACAAAGTTAGCTAATCATCTGTTGTTTTTTTTTTTAAAATTGTATGTTTTCCTAGGCCAGGGACTCAGCTACTTCATGGAAACAAGATCACAGCTATCACCAGCATCACAGACGGGATAGAAACAGCAGCACATCCTGGACTAATCACTAATCACATTTTATTTATAAGAAATCTTTTAACAACTTATTGTTTGTTGCAATATAAGCCATGCAAATATTTCTCAATGGGAGTGAAGAGATTACCATTAGATGCATTTACCTATGACGGTAGAAAGGGCTAGACCTTGTTAGAGTGAGATGTACAGTTTCAGATTGGTAATGCTATAACTTTCTATAGAATCAACTGTCAACTGTTGTCTGTATTTTGTTTGTAATGCAGCTCCATAGTTTGTAAAATGTCAAACTTTTTTAAATGAACATTTATTTAACCCTCGATCTGTGGCATGCATCATTCTGTGGTGTGGAGCTTTTCAGAGCTTTTTGAGTGCCTTTTGAAAATGCATTAAATGACATAGAAATATTGAAACCAGACCCCTAAAAGTATAGAAAGGTAAATGGATGGGGATAAAGTTGGCCATATTGCCCACCCCATAAAAAAAAATTTGGGCAGTGTCCTTGACCTTGAAGTTCTCAAAATAAAAATTGACAAAATGTCTTGCTTTCAAGTGCTCATAACATCATTAATTTTTATAGATACACTTAAAACACAAATCTAAATGTTGTAGCCAAGTCATTTATCTATCAGAAAACGTATCGTTTGCTAAGATTTTGATTGCAAATACACATCTGAAAGCAATTATAGTAATTTTAGGCCATTTATATAAGAAACTGGGACCACTGCTAAAACCAAGTACAAAATACAAAATCTCAGTCAAAAATAGTTATTATTGACTAGTAAACATTCAAAAAGGAACTGTGGAACTGATTTAGGTTGTTAAACAATAAAATTTATTAGTTCTGATCTATAATCTGTAGCTTCTGTGACTAAAATTCAGTCAGTCCTTGCCCAACCTCCGGGCCTGGCTCGAAGTCAAACAATAGCCTCAGTAGGCCTACTTCAGTATCACTAAGACTAGTATCAGATTCACGAAAAGAATAATCTGAAGTGAGATATCATGGGGAATGTTAAAATCATCATCAGTATCACTTAAATGCTCTATTAAAAAGCTTTAAAAAATATATATATTAGTTCTCGCACTGAAGGCCCGGCCATAGCTTCCGCCATTTTTGCTTTTAAAAAAAACAGCGATATAAAATTCCAATTAAAAAGCACTTATTGTTAAGTTATCAGGAAACAGCTTGATCCGGAAGTTGATTTAATTATTAATAAAAGGACATGGCTACGATTTTGGTTATTATTGGATTGGAAGTTGCTATCGGACCGTGTTTTTTATTGGCCAATTTTTTTGGTGCCACAGCACAGAACGAGAATATCTGCCGATTTTGTCGACCGACCACAGTTCGAGGGTTAAATAATTCGTCATGTATTCAGAAAGAAGCAAATGTTTTAAAGCATTTTCGAGAATGGAAATTTTTTTTTTTTTATTAATGGCTAATGCTATGTTGAAAATGATTTGGGGATTAGTCTTTTTATAGCTCTAAGTTATGTTGCTGCATGCTATTGTTTTTTTAAAATTTGTTTTAAATAAATGATTGTATAATTTTAAAAGTTGATTGGTATCATATGTCTTACGGGATCCATCCCATCAAATTGTTAAGATTCTAGGCCTTTGTTATTTATATTTAAAAGCTGTTGTTGATAGACTGGTATACATGTTTTAATCGGCCACTCACTGCTACTAATAATATATGTGATTTTCTATGAAAACATGTGTACACTGCAGTTACTTCCTACTTTTATACATAGAATTAATTAATTTATTATATCTCATGTAGTTGTTTTAGAATACTGTTTTCAACATGTCATATAACAACAAAGCTTGCAGGTGGTCTGTTTTGGTTACCACCAATCTCTGACATTATCACATTGCAAATTTCTCACATTCTTTTATTCCCTCTTTTTTTTGAATGGTGATGTGGGGTGGGGTTGTAAGTGTAAATGAATTAGTTGTTTTTTTTTTTTTATCCAAACCAGTATTATTTTAAATGTACAGTAAACAACATATAGGTTGACCAAAATTTAAACTTACTGTAAGCCTTTTAGTCAATTCAATCCCTTGACATTTTTTCAACAAAGCAATACTTGATAAATTTATTTAAATATACTATCGCCTACAATTAGACCACACGCCTACAATTAGACCACACGCTGACAGTTTATAATATAGCACTGTTTGGCAATGTATCATTCCTGTGATCACCTTGAGTTTCAAAGTAAAGAGCCTTCATAATTCAAAATTTCAATGATCTATTCGAGTCCAAGAGACTAAATTTGCCACTTACTCTGATAAAAATGAAACCACTGGCTCTACCTTTTTGCTGAAAAAGACATGGTTGTTTTTTTAATGTAGGCTATGGACTGAGGTCAAACTTTGTTTTATTACTTAAATGGAATCTTAATGTTTGATCATTATTATTTTTCATTAAAAAATATATATAATACCGTAAAGATTTATTAAAGTCATTGAAATTGAATATCCTAAAACTAACAGAAATATCTGTTAGTAATATTTTTTTTTAAATTTCAATTTGTCCATGTTAATTTGTTTTCTTATTAAATTATTAATTTCTTGCTCAAATTATGTAGATGTATTTAAAACCAGAATAAGTTAATTACCAGGTTTTCAAGTTTTAGATTTCCAACTTGCTTATTGATTTTAAAATGTGTTTATTGAATTTTACTATTAAACTAGTAGATGTGTCAGAATATAAACAAGAATATATTCGGTGAGGATGCTGTTGCCTTGCAAGTCCTATTTGTGCCTGGAAAGCTCTTGTGGATGTAGGACACATGTAGCCCATCTGGCTTCTGCAACCACTGGCTGTGCTTTTATTTTGGCATATTTCATTGTCTCTCTGATGTGTGTGCCAGCTTGTGTTTTTCAAAGCAAGTCCCATGAGTTCAGATTGATTAATTTGAGGAACACTATAATTAGCAATCTATGTAACTTTTTGCTGCCCTTTGAGTGTTTCACCTTGGATAGTTACTGTACATTAGGTTTTAGATAGTCTGTTGTCTGGCTTTCTCGCAACATTTCCAGCCCATCTGGCTTGTCCTTGTAAAATTGTGTTGATGCTGAGAAAGCCAGCCTGTTGTAGGAATCCTGTTGCAGGGATTTTATCCTTATACAGTATGCCAAAAAGCTTGGGTAATCAGCAGAGGTGGAGATAGTTAAGTTGTCTAGTGTCTTGCTGTAATGTTAATAGGATTGAGGAAGCATCTCGTAAAAGTGACTACTTTCATCATGAAATAATGCAACTAGAATTCATTGTTTTAACTATTAAATTTAAACTATTTCAAATGTTTGAAAAGTCATCCTCCCTGCGTAATGTGTTAGAATGAACTTCCATTGATTTTATTCATGGAGATTAATGCATGGTTTTCAGTGATTCACCTAGTGGCTTCTGATGAAACAAAACACCTAACCTATTTTCTGATTCATTTGTTTTTCATTGCAGTTTTATTATTAAATCAGTGTAAATAAATTCTGGTTGTCAGAGTGGAAAGGGATTCTGTATTAGAAACTGGAAATGGAAAGTCTCTGTATGTTACTTTATCAATTATGAAACTTTTGCTGGTTTGCTAAAGCAGCTATAATCTCATACTGAACTATGCTCTTACCCAATTTGTCACTATAAATACATTTATTGATTTCAATATAATTCCAACTTATTTGGCTTTACAATATCACTAAAGTTGTCAATTCAGAATGAGATGCACTGCCAATTTAGTTTTGTTTGTCATGCAAATACCATAATGTTGGAATATGGGCTTTTTGAATGCAATGCCAATATATGTGGGCGACTTAATCTCAACTGAAATGGGTATATTTTTGCTCTTGGAATCTTAGATAATCTTGTTGAATTAAAACCACGATTATTAGCTACTCTTGGTTTAGTAATTCACCGACTTGAAAGATTTTGATGTGGAAAATTTAACCGATATGTTGTTTTCCCTATTTACTGTTTAAATTGTAAAATATCGGATGATGTTTTTAAATTATGCATGACACTTTGAATAAAATATTGTACATTAAAATGACTGTACATGAACTGTTAATGTGTAAATAAATGATTAAACCATTAATTCCTCTAGTGTGACTAGAAGTTTAACTTTGTTTTGTTCAGGATTATTTTATTACCCAAATGATATGTAAAGTGGAATTAAATGTTTATTAAGTACATGATTTTATATTAAATAACAAATGATGACCTGTTAAATTGTTTAGCTTTTTTCTTTAGCTGTATTTACTAAACTGTAAAGGTATCATAATTTAAGTGCTATGGCTATACTTAATAATCCCATTAGTCTAATATCCCATTAGTCTAATTTTATTGACACCTATGCAAATTAGAGAAGATTTACTAATCATCAAGGTTGGATTCCCTCTTTCTGAAGATGTTGATGTTTGCTTTTCAGACAGAAAATGGACTGATAATGGTGGTGATATAAAGAAATGTTTTAGTTGAAATTAAATAATTATTATATTATTCAAATTATAAGAGTGAATTATAAAGAAGATTGGGGCTTGCCCATATTTAATTTACTGATGATGTATAGTAATTTTAATAAAATGACAACACATTAAAAAAATATCCATTTAACTAGATTATATTGTTTATTTCAAATACTGTTTGTAGGCTAGATACAAATGTCACCTTGGAGAAATACATGCCTACAAAGGTGATTTTTTTTTCTTTCTTTTATCTATAGCTGCACACACTACACTGATGATCTTAAGATATTTGTTAAATTTTTAAATGCCGTAATAAAATGATAATATACAATTGAAATTAAATAAAAAGTTTAAAACAGTAACTTATACTTGTCAAATTTTGTAAATTAAAAACAGTTTGTTCACTGATCAGTCATTATTTAGGGCAAGGGTTCTCAACCTGTGGGTCGCGACCCCATGAAGTGGCAACAAAAATAATTTCATAGGGGGTGGGGGTGTCACCACAACATGATGAACTGTATTAAAGGGTCGTATCATTACGAAGGTTTAGAACCCCTAAATTAGGAATATTAGGATGTTAAATTTTTTAATGAGGTAATAAAATGATAATTGAAATCAAATAAAAAGTTAAAAACAATAAACTTGTCAAAACACCCCCCCACCCCCACCCCCTATTTGAAATTTATAGTATTTTTAGAAACATGAATTTCTAATTAAAAAGAACAAGCATGTTAAAAAGTTCCAATTTATGTATGTACCCTGTACAGTGATGTATTTTTAAACAATCTTGAAAAAAACAACTTTATAATAATTTAAAAAATTGTGTGCAGATAAAGACCTTTCATAGCAATTTTATTATAAAATAGAAACTTTTATAGCAATTTTATGATAAAATTTCTAATTAAAGATGAGGGTGCAGAAGGTATAAATAGATTAATTTATTATTGCACTAATTTGATAATCTAACATCATATAAAATCTCTCACTTTTCATTTTTTATTCGAAGAAACATGACCAATATGATGAAATAACTTTAAGGTTGTTCAATAATAAAGAAGACTGCCCTTATAATTTATGACTTTTATGAGGACTATCCAAAAAAATATTGTAGTTTCTGAATGACATTTTCTGTGTTTTAAAACTAGGAAGTACAAATGAGTCTCACAAAACAACAACTTGTCAAGTAAGTTACTGATTTGTTAAAATAAATAAATAAAATAGATGTATACCAGTACTCATCACTCCTGCTTACCAATTGCACTTGCAAGAAAAAAAGTCAGATTTAAAAGCTGCAGTTACATCTTCTCATTACACCTTATTTACAAAGCCATTCATTCGTTTAAATACCAATATAAAAGTGAATTTGATCACCATAATTAACCACATGGAGTGAAAAGGATAGCAACTTATTGTCACATTAAGTAAGATGCTAAGAGATTTTCTTAAATTAGCTTTTAATCAAGTCAATTGTTAAGTATTCTAAATTTACAACAAAGTTCCATAAACTAATCAAAATATTTAAAGTTGACTACAATGATTTCAATTCATTCTTTGAAAGCTACAATTCGAGTAGCCCTATTCTTCATGATGCTACTAACCATTGGTAGGGGCAATAGAAAACAACCATACTTGGAAATGAGAATTATTTACAACAAAACACTATGCTTGATAAACATTTAATATGGGCACTTTGTATTTCTAGTTGAGTACAAATACATGTTTACATCATTTAGCTCCATGCTAATTCATCATTAAATGTGTACATTGCTATCAGATTACAGATACATGTGTACAGCATTATTATTTACGTGGAGAGTCAAGCAGCATTCCTTAATATATACAACATGCACAATGTTGCAAAAAAGATGCAAATGAAACAATTTCAAAGATATTAAGATTATTATGTCAACAGTAAATGTGGTACTAAATTTAGGCATGTCAAATACATTAAAAATTTCAAAAATCCTTTTTTTACTTTAACAGACTTTGAAAATGTGATTCAATCATGCCCTAGTTTACATAATGTACACACTGAAGATAAACTTGTCACTATATTTTTTTACATATCACCTATGAATACAAAAGACAGCTTTTTTAAACAACAAATTTAAAAAAAAAATTAAAAACTTGCTACCCTTCCCCATTTCTTTAAATTACAATTTTAAGTTGTTTTTTTGTACATAATTTTCACATTGTGTGATTTTTTTACTGATTAAATTATTTTATATATAGTGCACAATTTTCTAGAAATTGCTACTGTAGGTAGACACCATACATTTAAAGGTAAAAAAATTATCTTAAAAATTAATATTTTGTCTAGCAGTTGAGGTAACAAATTTTTGTTCTTTTGCTCTACAAATTCTTTTTCACTAATGAACTTTTTTCTGGAAATTTTAATCTGCAATAAAGATTTTAATTAACATTGAAAGTCACCAGAGATATAACCTTCATTTAAAATATTTCTGATAATTAATCTATGCGAATTGAAAAAGGAAGACATGAGTCATTTTGTAAGAGCAAAAAAAAAAAAAAAAAGAGCAGTTGAAAATAACATCAGAATTCAATAAAATGGGCTGAAGTATATGAACATGTTTGAAACAAATTGCAGGTTTATCTTTTAATTCATTTAAAATATTTCTGATAATTAAACTAAGCGAATTGAAAAAGGAAAACATGAGTCATTTTGTAAAAGAAAAAAAAAAAAAAAAAGAGCAGTTGAAAATAACATCAGAATTCAATAAAATGGGCTGAAGTATATGAACATGTTTGAAACAAATTGCAGGTTTATCTTTTAATGGGCAGAACACTTTCTGATTAATTTTGGACATGATGACTCCTTTTGTTCATCAAGCTCTAACTCAATAAAACAATTATAGATCATTGGCACTGTTAAAAGTTAAGATAGCATAAGTACTGCTTTCTGTGAAGACCAATATTTTGATTAAGTGTGGATCTTAATTTTAATAACTTGATTGATATGCAAAAGAGCAAAGAGTATTATTTTTTGATTTGATACTATGTGTAGTTTAGTTTAATTTTGGGTGCCAACATTTCATACTAGCCCAGAGCCTTGCATCAATGTGTACCATGTTAAGAATTTTGGGTCAACAACAAGTAGCATCCATAAAAAGAATGGTCTAGGACCTCAATTTCTAATAAGATAGTTGTATGACATCACATCAACAACTGTGGCACATATAAAAAAATTCTGAGACCTTAAACAAATTATGTCATAACTGGACCCTCTTTAATTGGCTACCTTGGCTTGCCAGCAGAGCCTGTAGCATTTTTTCTTCTTGCAGCCAACATGTCATAGAATGGATTATCATTAATGCTTGCCCTGAAATATTAAGCAAAACATTACCTTCATTTGTAACAAAATATTACTGCCTAGCTCTAAATATCAAGCGAATCAATTTTTAATTTCTGCCTTATCTTTTTAACAAACATATGGCATCCACATTGCGACCACCTATTGTTAAAAAATATAAAATAGCACTTTCATTTCTTATTGGGTAAATTAATGGAAATCTTTTTGGAAGGTTCTCCTGGCCTATAAGCTGATTGGATTCACAGAAATAGAACTAAATTAACATTTAACAAATTTGCACCTACCTAATGCAATTGATCCATTCTTCTTTGTCCTCCAGTGTGTTTGCTGCCATTCTGTAGACATTGTGACGCCCTGTCACAGAAACATGTAAATTAGTTTAAAAAACAAGCAAACTCCATTTCAAAGTAGGATTATATTGCTATTACAGCATGAATCTTTCCACTAAATTATGAAATGCTGTGTTTTTGACCAACCAAAAATTATGGTAAAAAGTAACATTGAATTGACTTTTCAAATAAAATAAGGAGAAAAAAATGCGTCTTATTGAACAAATGTATTATGAAAACTTACCTTCAACAACTTTTCCATCAGAATCAACTTTACATGCTTTGATAATATCGGTTGTTCCTTGTGAATACAGTTCAAAGCAGTTAGGTCTTGATTTTTCAATGGCAACTTCCCTAACTTGAATATTTTCCAGAGGGATGATTCCTTTAGGTTCTTTGTCCTGTAATTTTAAGTAATAAATTTTAATGTTGATCTCATCATTATGCATAATTGGAATAGTAATTTAACAATCACATCTTACAAGAAATTTAATTTAAACCCCTACAGTGACTTAAAGTCTTCAAACTCTTAGGAAAATAAAGTAATTTTACATTTAAAAAACTTACAGTTGTGTACTGAAAGTAATAAAGACAGTTGTCATTGAGAATAAACCACCGTCGCTTCCAGTTCTTTACCCTTCCACCTGCAAACAATCAAATAAAATGCTATAATAATATCTTGAATAAAAAAAAACGTCATTAAATGTTGACCTCAATCAATGAACTTATTTAATAGTTTAACTTCAAATATGCTCATTTTAATAGGTTTGTGACTAGTGTTGGTGTCACCTGTTGTGGTAAACTCATGGTGTCGCCCAGGGATACCTCGCAAAACTGCACAGTGTAATTCTTAACCAGATAATACAAAAATCGCTTATAGTGTAGTATAGTTTGTAAATTAAGTGCTAAAGCAACAAAAGACATGAGAAACAAAAATAGAATTTGACGAACATGTGTTTTAAAAAATGCATCAGAATAACTTTTTATTTAACATTAATCCTAACAATTAAAACTTTACTTTCTTGTTCTTTAAAGTCGGAAACCTGTCAATCACTACATCAAAGTAAGCATTCTCCACCTTATCACTTTCAATTAACAAAATTTCAATCAACAAAATAACAAGACCGGAAAGACTGGAATGTTTCAGTTTCATGCTAGATCGCAAATAGATCTTCATAAGGTTTATTTTTGAAAAGCTCCTATTACTTGGAGCCAAAGATTGTGAGTTATAATTGTAGGCTTAATGAGAGAATTGGAAGAGAATCTAGGAAGTCCCATTTAGTAATGAATTTTAAAATTTAAACACTCTTTGGCTTCCTCACCTGGGCCAGACACGCTTGAGCAAAGCGATATTATAAATTAAACAGAGAAGCAAAACAGACCTTCAAATTTTGCAGTTAGTTTAAAACAATATGTAAAAGAAATCGACAAAGGAGCTTATTTGTATGTTTTTTTCTGAAGTGAACGCAGCTAAATCATGACCTACTTATAGCGACACAAACTAAAGCTATGCAAATAAAATTATGGCAAAAAAACTAGATGCTCTGGTGGAACCCTGTTTTTAGGGGCGATTTGTTCTAGAGTCACTCCTGCTTTAAACTAATTTAATTTAGATGATATAAAATTAACTCATGCGACTTTTGTTAAATTTTCAAAGTTGTCACCATGCTTGCCAAACCTCTGTAAATTTACCAACAGTCCGTAAAACTATGACCTAGCATAACTGGTCCATATGTGTCCACAAAAACTTAAGGATGTCTTTTTAAAAAAATGAGACATCATACATACATTTTTTAAGCTTGCTTAAAACTTTTATACTCATTATGAAGAGAAATCTGGTGAGAATATACAATAAGCTAATGCTTACAAAAAGACTCATGTCTCATAGTCAAATGACATAGAGTCATAGTGATAGAAACTTACATATTTGACACAGAAAGTTGTGAAAGTATATGATTCTTTTAGCTTCATAGTTTCAACATAACTTTAAAAATGTGAGGGCGTCACCCAGTGCGACCTCCAACCCCCAGTGACCCATATAAAAAGATAAATTTATGAAGAAAATCTTCAGTCTATCTCAAACCTACCTTGCTTATTTAGCCAGCCCTCCTTCACAGGGTTAAAAAATGTGTGCATTAGGTCATTGCCATCATCTTCAGGGATCTTGAAAGGTTCCTTTTTAATATTGTCATACAAATTCTAGATGAAAATTAAAAAAAAAAATTTGTTAATGTTTACCTTACAGGCAATTTCAACTTTGAGTGTTTGGATTATTACAAGTATATCTATAATGAAAACAGGTAATTTTTTTAATAAATAAAGCAGTTGGAAATCATATAATAAGTCATACTTTACATATAGAAACAGAATTAAAAACTTTGAGCAATCCAAAGCCACCAAGCCATATGCTTTTCACCCCACTCCCCTAAATATGCCCTGATCAAGAGCAATTTTCTTAGTCTGTACTTGCCACAAAAAGAAATAAAGAAATGATAAATGCATAATTTATATGAAACATCCCAAACATTAAGAACAAATATTACTTCAAAGAGTTAAATTCAATGATAATGTCAGTGGTTGATGATTGCTATTTTTTAAAAATTGTTACAGACGAGAAATTATTTGCAACTATTTCATTACTCCATGGAAAATACTTTATAAATGTAGTAGGCTGAAATTTCCATTAAGACTCTACCTAAAAGGATGGTAATTCTTGATATAAGCACTTACTATTAAAAGTTCTTGAGGTAAGTTTCCCCCATCATTTATGCCTCTATTCATCTGTATAAATCTATCAACTGTGGGCTTGTCTTTAACACTTGGGTTGTGTAAACTTGTGTTTAGCATGATAATGGCAAAAGACAGTACATAGCATGTGTCTGAAAGGGGCAAATAACAAAACATAAAAACTTTATGTAAGATGAGCAAACAATAAATATTATCCAAAAAATTTATTTATGTAACATATTTATATGTATAAATATATATGTATATATTTGATAAATTTCTGTGGATAATATTTTCATTTTCAATGTCGCTATGAAACAAATAATTGAAATTTAATCTAAATCTAGTGTTAGCTTAAATAATATTGTCAGATCCTTTAAATAAAAATGTGTCTTAAAAACTGTACCTGTATTTACAAAAACACCAGGATTCAATGAACAGTAGCGCTCAGCAAAAGATTCCATCATTCTGTCAATCTTCTGGGCCTCACCGGGTAGTCGGAAGCTCCAAAGGAATTGTCTACAGAAGAATTTAGGAAAAAAAAATGATTTAACCCTTTACATAAAAAATAAAATTTTCATCCCAAAAAAATCACAGGGTTAATATTAAAAAGAGAAATACACTTCTTATAGTTGGGCAAGAAATAAATATCAGTGCACAAGTAAGTACAGCATAATGTAACAAACAAAATGAATGAGGTTAAAGACATCTCAAAAGAAAACCATACCTGAGAGCTTGGACTAGAATCATATCTGTAAATTCATGGAGATTTACAAAAGCTTTCAGAACTGCCATGTTGAAGTCATGTCTGCCAAAAATGAAATAAATAATAATATAACACACGATTTTAAAAAAACTGCTTTTATTTGAAATGTTAAAAAAGAAAAAACGAATTAAATTCTTGTTCAAGTTTCCAAAAAGTCTTTATAATTTTCTATTTTGTTATTTCTAGAATAACCTATAAAATCAACAAGCCTTTTTTTTTATTGCTGTTTTTGTAAACATTCAGATAAAATCAAATCAAATTTGATACCTTTCTCCAAGATAATCTCCTATTGCAGTTTTGTTAAGGCCTTCTCCTTGGAAAAGGAATCTGGCTACATCTTCTGGAGTGTGCTGAAGCAGGCCATGATCTATAAGGTACTCAATACCCTTGGGAGTGAAGATAAATCATAATTAAATAAATTTAAAAAAAAAAAAAAAACTGAAAAATTTCCAGCACCAGTCAGTCCTTTTTATAATTGGTAGAGATATAGGCCATTGTGTGTGCACATTTTGCACCAAAAATACTGAGGTGTGAAAAGAAATCAAATATTAAAATCTCTTACTTCAAATGAGTCCAATATTATTTCTTAAAGCAAAAGCAAAACAAATGAATGGCAATATAGCTCCCTTTTTCTTCAAAAAAAAAACAAAAAAAAACCAAATAATAACACCAGAAAAATAAACTTAAATAAAACTAAAGATGCCAAATAAATTTTAAACCAAGGAGCCACCAGTGCCTAAGTATGATAAAAAAGTATCAAATTTTTATAAACATGTGAAATGATGTAATATATTTCTATGAAGGCCACATAAAAAAAGATAGTACAAATGTTGATTTCTACAACCAATAATTATATTGTGTATTCCAAAAAATTATGATATTATCATACATACTTGGGTTGGAAAAAAAAAATTGTCACAATACCTATTAAATTAAAAAAGTATCTTTAAAAAAAGATTGAACTTGTCAATAACAAACCAGATGCTTTCAGGATTTAATATAAAAAAGTAATATTTCAAACCTTCTTAGGATCCATATTGAACTTTTTTCGACCAATAGAGATCTGCTTGGCCTTGGGGTCAGGTTTGCTAGAAAAAAGTTTAACAAATATATACTTCAGCCTTAATTAAAAACTGTTCTTTTGAAAAGATTGTTTAATCTAGTTAGAAAGCTGTAGTTTCATTACAGCAATTTATCTATAAATAAAGTCATTTAAAGTATAAATTTTATATATATATATATAATATTTGTATATTGCAATCATAGCTTTATATGCTCACCTGTCCTCACCAATATCCATCCCTTCCAATTCATTTGTAATTTCTTCTATTTCTTTCTTCAAATCCTGAAAACCATAGAATTTATAAAATGAAAATTGATAAGCTGTTAAAGCACTTCATTTCTATTACTGAATTAAGTTATTTTTAAACACCCCAAAATTATGAAACAAATATTAAAATTATGGAAATGTTAATTACAGTACCTAGAAATTGTGTTTTCACACCCAAAACCTGAAAACAATTTATTACTGTTTGTTCCCTTTTACATCATTTCAATCAATTGTATTTAATCACAACAGTCAAACATTTGTCCTCATGTCAAATATTCCGTTGTATAAATAAATGTCTTATGATGCTGGGGACTATTTCGATGGCATGTGCTCCTTAGCCATACAAACTAGTTCGATTCAAACAACACAAAAGCTTCATTGTACGTAATGCGTTTTATTTAGACATCACTCAAACAACAATCTGGTTCACATTGAAGTTGAGTCATGAATCCATATGTAGAACAAAATTCTCCTCAGGCAAAATATCTCACAGTGAAGCTCTATAAAAATACTCGTCTCTCTGTCGCTCGCTCTATCTCACACACTTCCTTTCAAAAGTCTCTAGTTCACTCTGCTTTCAAAATAGTTGTTTCCCCTTTTATCCCCAAAATTCACGCACCCGTCCATGACTTGAAAACAGTTCACACTCGTTCAAATAACCAAATGTCACAACATCACAACACACACTAACTCTGATTTCATGACCTGGACAACAACTACAGAGTCAAACAATTATTTCATACACCATATCATCTGGATTCCAGCACTAAACTTTATTTGTGTGTGAATACAAAATACACAGCAACAGGAAAATGGCATTTCCATGGATTGATAATATGGAGGGAAATCTACAACAAGCGGCCTGCCTGTGCACATAAATAAAATCATGAATTGTAAAAACATGTTGTGCTGCAGGCCAGAGCACTCCATCATACACAATGGGTTTTGGTAGCACTGGGATGGATGGAAGGATAATAAACAGATGTGTTGAAAAAGGAGCATTGATAATTCAGAGCGAGAGTTAAGAGCAACATAAAAATCACCTCAATTTCTAAAAGCAGTTGTTGTTTTTTTTCCTGTATACTTTGCAATAGCTGTTGTTCTTCAAAAGTCAGATCTAGGGATTAAAAAAATGCAACTACATTATTTAAAAATTAATATATATCCGATTCCTTTTTCAATACATAAAACATAATCTAAATCTCTTACATAAACACACTTTTTCCAGATTCATAATGACCCCCAAATTAGTCTATAGTATACAGTTCCTAAATTTAATAAAGACTATTCCATTTTTTATAGGATGAAAAATACCTCTTTTTTTTAAAATTGAGCTTTCCTCATATAACTCTCTTTTCAGAAGGACCTATATGATGTGAAGTGAGAGGGTAACAAATCCTGCAAGATATTTGGGTTACAAAAGAGATCCAACTAACCCGGAGGACTGAAACTTTAATCAAATTACCAAGAAAAGGAACTTGATATGATTACAAAAACTATATAGACATCCCTCTGTCATTCACCAGCAAATTCTTCTGCAGGATTGTACTGCAACAAGAGAGAGTTAGCAATACTGCCAATGGTGACAAGGAAAATCCACTCACGGATTAGTAATCCAAATCAGACATTCTGAATTTGGACATGCATATATACTAGAGATAGAGCAACCTGACCATCCACACTAAGACCTGAATTCTCCATTATGAATCAGAGCTGAAGTACATCAGAAGCAGGAAGTTTTCCAGACCAAGTACTTCAAAGTGTCTACAAATATCAATAAAATCTTATGACAAAAGGCAATCTCTAATGAAGAACTGAGCCACTGAGTGGTAGTCAAAACTGTAGAGTCAGTTCAGGGACATCGCCAATGATGGGCTGGAGATGTTTGTAGAATGCCATTTTAGCACCTGGCGACTTGGACAGCATATAGAATATAGACTCAAGGAATCCTGGGCAAAGAACAATGGAATGGATTAGAGGAATAGAAAACTGACCCAGAAAAGAGCTTGCAAAGTAGGCTCAGTTTTAAATAGCAGCTGAAATACAGAAAGAAAAGTGGGATAGGGATGTGCCTGGCCACAGAATCAGCCAGGCATGACTGAGGAGTAAGTCTGAATGAATGAAGTAAATAAACACGTCTATTGTCACTATTGATATTAAGCCTGCTACTTTTTAATTCATCTACCCCCTAATTGAACTAACCATAATTTCTAACACTAGAAGTAGTAGTAGTGAGTAGTAAGAAGTAGTCTAAAGTAGCAATACGAACACAACTTTGACACTTTGTGTCTACATTATTCGTTTTAAGTTTTAATTATCAGTACTTCTAGAACTTGGATACATTTTAATAATTATTAGCTAAAGTAATTAAATACCATTGATATTAAACTTGTTCTCCATTTTACATCTCAAGTGCACTTAAGCACAATATAGAATAGGGCTTAAGTTAGTTCACACATTTAATTTTGTTCAACGTAATCATTGAACGTCGTATCCTTTGCTGCCCACTTCCCTTATTTTCTTTCCAGTGTATATTCGAAAATAAGGATATATTCATTATGGAGAAAACACACACGCCTTCAGAACACAAACATGAAGAAAATTACATACGGCTATATATTTTTTAAAGTATTAAAATATCAGGGAATATGGTTGTATGTGTATAATTTTAATCAATTTGTGATTTTAAAATAATAAGTTTTGGACATTTAAAATAATATATAAACTAATACGAAAATACGGTTTAATTCGTTTTTTCCCCCCACATAACCTCTGACCTTACAGGTGACAAGCAATCTAACGTAACGAAACGATGGGTAACGAAATTGTTCCTGATACGGCGTACACGCCTACCTGAACATGGATTTGTTTTATTTCAATAAAATTTATACGGTAATAGCGTTAAACTGTAAAATGTTTTTTATATTTGTGATCTATTTATGTAAAATTAGGATTTATCTTTTCAATCAAACACGATTTGGTTAATACTAAATCATCAATGATACGAATATTGCATACATGATTCAATGATTATTAATATTATTATTATCAGTATCAGTATTACTACTTCACTTCGTGTGGGTATAGTATATGATTATGACCATAGCATGATGATAATAGTTAAATTATGAATTATCGTAGGCTATATAATATATATTTATATATTATTATATTACATTAAATATTAGTGAGGCTCTAGTTAATCCTATATATTATAATAATATTCCAACCACTCCACTTATGTCCTGTCCCCATCACTAACAGATTGAGATTGGACTGGAAGAAACTGAGTTCAACCCCCCCCCCCCCCATTTTCCTAAAGACAACACTGGCCTATGGGAGGGGGGCATATAGTTCATATATATACTATACTATGTGTTATTCTTTTTAAAATTCTTGAAGATATATTACATATAACCCTCATAAAAATACTGCATAGACTTAGACTTAGACTTTTATAAGTATAAATAAGATACAGATACATACTTTAGTTACTCCACTTTAGAGGGTTGAGAACAGTGTTTCCCTAACTTTTTTTGCCCGCCTAAGCAACTAAAAATGCTTGATGCCTCCCTTCCCCAACAGGGCTAATAAAGATATGTCTCCATGCTGCAATTAGGAAAATTCTATTTTTATTTCACTGCCTGTGCCTGTTTAGACCTCAAAATTCAACATTTTATAATGAAGCTTTCAATGAACTATATTTTCATTGCAATAAAAGACAAACCATAACAATGGTATACTTAAAAAAATTTCTAACTCAGGGGTGGCCAACCCAAAAGGCTTCATGGCCACTTTGATAGCAGGTAAACCTTTTGCTGGCTGCATGTCAATGCACCTAATATTAAAATATTTTTTTAAACATCTGTTTAAGCTGTATAGAATTGTTAATCTATTGTTAATACACATGAAATGCTATACCAATCTAATGTGATATCAATTAAGTTTTTTCTCTCGCCGTCTACTTTACAATAAGTTTCTTTGTTAATTGAATAAAGAAAGAATACGTTTTTTGTAAAAAAATCGGGAATCTACGGGCCGCAATATTTGACATGGTAGGCCGCATGTGACCTGCAGTCGCAGGTTGGCCACCCGTGGTCTGACATATCCCCTTTATTATGCAAATATATTTGCTAAATCAGAAACTTACTGCACCCCCATTAATATTCAGATTGACCCATTTTTTAATCTTTTTCAAGTCATAATTTTCATATTGCAATTATAATCAGCCTGTTGTCGCAGCACCCTAGAAATTATATATTTATAACACTGCTTGATTACACTGCTAATTTTCTGAATTCATAAAATTGTTGTTTTTATTTTGAAACAATGAAAATTTGAAATAAAATATTTTAATATCGGTACTCTACATTGAATTTTTACATAAAATCTCATTTTTATGTCCGATTGGGGATAATTAATTTAACCTTTCTCTGCTGCTTCATTTTCAGCTTTGTCATTGCTAATGTCCAACTCATCCCTTTGAAATGTGTCTCTACAATTCTTCCAAGTTCTTTCTTACATTTTCTTTGTCATTTTCGATGTCTCGCTTGCATAAATTACAGTTGGGATGTTGAGGCTAACATATGAGCAAACTTTTACAACGTGGGATATATTTTTTGCTGAAAAAATTAAGAACTGTCTTAAAAAATATGTGAGGCCTTCCTATTCTGCTCTGAACACCCATTTCAATGCCTCCATCTTTGGAATCTATTCACTGACTGTAACATTTATTTTGCTGCAACATTGGACACTCAAAATTTTTGTTTTTTCCTTGCCTTTCCTTTCGCCTTCTTTACCAGCTTCCTGTTATGGGCTTTTTTAACAAAATATAAAGTTATTAAATATAGAAAGCCTCCCAAGCTTCCAGTTTTAAGTTAAGAACATTTGCTACCATTGACCATGTAGTAAATTTTAATTCAGTAATACTTTCTGTTTGTTTAAATCTAGAAGAGCAGACCTTATGTTATTGAATAGGTCCATATTGTCCATTATAAGAAAGTTAAATAAATATTATCAACATTCTAACAATCGCTAGATAAAATAATTTTTTTTATTATGAATGCCCCAGAATAAAATTTCATATTGACATGTTTTATTAGTTTTATCTAATTTAATATCATAACAGTCAGTTATAAAGGAATTAGAAAGTAATAATTTTTTTACATTTCAAGTCCTTGAATGTAGGGAATGGTTTTAATAATTTATTGTGAAAGTTGTTTTATATTATTAAAACATAAAAAGCTTCTTAACTACAAAATAAACAATGACACCATCAATTTATTCTGAATCATGGTTTATTTGAATGCAAAATTGTTAAATAATAGATTTTTATTTTCTTCTATTAATTTAGTAAACATAGTATCATGCATTATGAAGAAAGTCACGCATGCTTTCCAATGATTTTTATTTATTTTTTTTTTTGTTTGAATGAAAAATTCTTTGTGCTAATACTTAATTACAAATTGTTTCTTTCAGAACCAATGAGTGCATAAACTATGTCTGTGGAAGTTGTTTTGAGCTTAACATCACCTATCTTCCTGGTGGTTTTGCTCTTTGGTTGTTTCAGCTGTCTTTTCAAAAAGAAAGGATTTCAAGTAAGTTATTAAAAAAACAAACAATTTGTTTGCGCTCTTAAATCTTCAATGTTTTCAAAGGATATTAGTGAACAAAAAAAATAATTAAACATTGAGCTTCCGACTGTAATTTAAGTCCCAAATTAAGCTCTTATATCATATATTTTGCATCAATTAAGATGAATAAGTGCTTTAGCCATGAAGCCACACAATGGGAAATACTGTTGATTTCCCTATTTCCAAAATGAAGCCTTCCCACCTCTACTTCATATTTCTATTTCACTGTTACTATGTTTTTGCTGTTACTTAAATATAATTCACCAAACATTGTCTAGTTCCACCTTTTCTTTCAAGAATTTCAGGCCCAGAGATGCTCATAATGCCCAGAACAATCCAGCCTTTTCAGTGGATGTCACAGATGTTGCTAATACGTTGGAGCAAATCACAATTGAACCCCTGCCAGATATTCTCTCCAAAACTTCCACAGTGCCTTGTTTTAAACCACGAATTGTATGCAAGGAAAGGGGAAAGCAAGAGGCATTTTTATCACTTATAAGTAAGGACATAATTCATTTTTAACAGGCATTATTTATGTTGTCAATTTTATTATCTGTAACTGATAACAAAAATTAACGTCAAAAGTAGTGAATTATTGAAAGGAAATTGAATTACGTCGTATTTGAAATTTTTTACAGGATTAATTATATTCTCAAAAAAAAATAGCTTTGACACTTTTTGCTTCTCTGATTTTTTGAACATCGTGTATTTGTTTTTTTTTTAGTATCTGTTAATGCCAGAAAGAGCTGTTTCTAATAGTTGGAAAGTAGTACAATTATGATTAAATAGTTTATTTTACATAAATAGGTCATAACTGCTATCGAACATTTTGAAAATATTGTACCATATATTCTTAGATCTTTAAATTAGATTATTAAGACTGCATGATGATTATATCCCTATATTATAATTGTTCTGTAAAAGAGCTTCCCAAAATATGTCTTGCAACGCATTATTGTGTCAGCATCTATGCGTAGATGTGTTGTGCAAACATAACTGGAAACCTATGAGTCTATAGGGGAAAAGCTTGTCAACTTGATGATGATAGTCATAAAAATCTTGACAATATATGTTATTATGTCACAAATCTATATTCTTAACACTATAAATGAAAAGTTTTTACACATATCACGTAGCCATAAATTTCATGATTACAATTTATTTTTGGGTGTCCATGTCTGTTTTTTAGAGTTAAGTTAACCTCCAGTATAATAATAATACTGAAATACTGTGTCCCTAAAGGATATGCTTAAAAATTGTGTCACCAGTGTAAAAAGTTTGGAAAGGTCTGTTCTTTAATGTTACCATCTTTACTTCTTCTATTTGCTCAGGTGTCCAGCGTTCATTTCCCCGAGACCATCTGACGTACATCAATGAAATTGGTTCTGGTTGGTTTGGTCAGGTCAGCATATTGTTTATTGAGTTTATTGATCTAAGTTTTTGTAGTTTTGGGATGGGTGTGATTTGCGGGGGGGGGGGGGGGGGGGGCTATTTAAGTTAAACACAGACTTGTTGTGACAGGTGTATGAAGTGATAATATAATTGTATGTTCTTAATTTTTATACATATTTGAAAGACAAAAAGACTGGCAATATAATTGTAAAATCCCACCCTCACATGATTAATTTTTTTTTTCTCTATTGGACTTGCATGTGCTTCCACATCAGTTTGTTCATCTCGTGCTAAGGCTAATTGTCTCCCCTCAAAAGTAAAGACATTTTTTTTTCATTGTGTACTATGTGTTGTGCTAAGATGGACATGTACTTCCATCATCGGAATGCTAGTTTTGCCTTGTTTAGCAGTGTTTTCATCCTTGGCATTTGCCTTCCCTAGTTATCCTGTCTATCCTGACAAAAATTCATAGTTAGACCAGCCTTAACTGTCAGGATGCCTGTCTAACAGCCTTAGTGAATGTATGTCCCAGCCTTGCGCCTCTGCCCCCTCACCTCCACAGCTTATGCTGATGTAAATGATAGAGTAACTATGTTGCTGATGTGTGTTACTATCTTGACAGGCTATTGAGTCTGAGGCTGCTTATCTTGTGGAGGCCAGCACCAAAACAAAAGTTGTGGTTAAAATATTAAAAGATGATGCCTCTAAATTGGAACAGAAACAGTTTATGGAAGAAGTGACAGTTTTCAGGTAAACAGTTTATTGAAGAAGTGACAGTTTTCAGGTAAAAAGTTTATTGAAGAAGTGACAGTTTTCAGGTAAAAAGTTTATTGAAGAAGTGACAGTTTTCAGGTAAAAAGTTTATTGAAGAAGTGACAGTTTTCAGGTAAAAAGTTTATGTGCTCATGTAGCTTAATTTGGAAAAAATGATCTCGAAATTCTAAATGCATTAAGTGACCAAAAAGTGGTTAACTTAAGTTTTTCTCATATTTCCTTATATATTAAATGTGTTTTGTGTCACACCACATCTCATTCTGTCTACCCAGGTGTTTGGACCATGTCAATGTCTTATCATTTCTTGGCCAGTGCACAGATGCTTTACCCTACTTGGTTATTTTAGAGTTTTCTCATTATGTAAGTATTCCTAAATAGCAGAGTAGGCAGATGTATTCTCCAGCCTTACTAAATATTTTTTTGTGAACACTTAAATAATTAAATAATTTTAGTCATGATCTGAAATGTGAGAAATTTAAAATACTTATGGCCAATTTTAATTACAAAGATGTAAAATCATTTTAAAGTGCTAAAAGAACATGAACAATTTTAATTACAAAGATATAAAATTATTTGAATTTGTTCTAATTTCCAGGGTAACTTGAAAACTTACCTCATTGATCACCGACATGACAAGGACAAATGGATAAAAAAGAATCGTCTGATAAGATTTTCACTGGATGTGGCTGCCGGCCTGGCATGCTTGCACAGACATGACTATGTACACAAGTAAGTTCAAATATGTACACGGACATGACTCTACACAAGCAGTTTAAACATTTTATATATAAGACATGGTTCTATGCATAAGTAAGTTCAAAGATTTACACAACTGACATTGAGGTTCACTTTTGAAAGATTCGTAGTGTGAAAAACTCACATGGCGTGTGGGTAGTGTGAAAAACTCACATGGTGTGTGGGTAGTGTGAAAAACTCACATGGCGTGTGGGTAGTGTGAAAAACTCACATGGCGTGTGGGTAGTGTGAAAAACTCACATGGCGTGTGGGTAGTGTGAAAAACTCACATGGCGTGTGGGGAAAAAAGTAAATAATATCATGATTATTTTAAAAAAATATTAATTCTTTAAAAATATGTGGGTTTAACTTTTTTGACAAATGCACTGTTTATTTTAGCGACCTTTCAGCCCGAAACTGCCTTGTGATGTCAAATAATGCAATAAAAATTGGTGACTACGGCATCTCCGATACCCTATTTAAGGTGAGATCAAATAATGTGTTCAAAATATATTTTGATTTTTACTTTCCCTTTGCACCAACTCTATTATAGATATGGCCCATTTCGATATTTTAAAAATTGCCCAACTTCTTCGTTTACAATGATATAATATCTTTTGCTTGCCCGTAATTTCTGTGTGTCGACTCTTGCTGTTAAGGATGACTATTACAACTCTGGCCGAGAGCTTCTTCCCATCAGGTGGATGGCTCCTGAGACCCTTATACAGGTTGACGGGACGTGGACATCCAGTTTAGGAGATAAGGAAACTGATATTTGGTGGGTTGTGTTGTGCTTCTGTTAACATGGGTTCATACTTAATGACAGATAGGTTAGTCTTCATGAACTAATATGATGGTGATTGCCTTTCATGAAAATCCTTTAATACTTACAGCTGTCATTTGACGTTGTTCTTCTTCTTTGATTCTGATACATCAATCTGTCAGTCTAACCAATAATGCTTATTTGGATTTGAAGGTCTTTTTGGCATTTGACTTTGTTCTTCTTCTTAGATTCTGATACATCAATCTGTCAGTCTAACCAATAATGCTTATTTGGATTTAAAGATCTTTTGGTATTTTACTTTGTTCTTCTTCTTTGATTCTGATACATCAGTCTGTCAGTCTAACCAATAATGTTTATTTGGATTTGAAGGTCTTTTGGCATTTTACTTTGTTCTTCTTCTTTGATTTTGATACATTAATCTGTCAGTCTAACCAATAATGCTTGTTTGGATTTGCAGGTCTTTTGGGATTTTACTTTGGGAGATCTTCACCCTCGGGGAGCAGCCCTACAGCATGTTAAGTGATGAGGCTGTGCTGCAAGGAGTGGTGCTGGATAAGTGTGTGCTGCCTACAAAAATGGACCTCAAAGTACCTCAGATGGATCAGCTGTGAGTCATTATTAAAGTGATTAAATGAGTTAAAGATGTTGGTGCCAAATGTGAGTCAGTAGAAGTGTGCAAAATGTACTTCATGTATGTATTCAGGGAAAACCAGTTGCACAATTAAGTGTTAACATCATTCCTGTAAAATAAGGTATTGGAAAGGAAGGAAAAGTATACTTCTTTATACAATATTTAATATGACATTAAAATTGACAAAACACACGAATAACCAACTAAAATTTTAATGAAAATTATTTTAATTAGTTGTGTCATAATTTTTGCCCATTGAATGGAAAATACATTTAAAATAAATATTTAAAAATATCATTATTTTAAATGTTAATAGACTGTTATTTGATAGCAGTGTGGTTTTACCTAAGATAACATTCATATCTAATTCTTCAACTATGTTGCTTGCTAACTTCCTAACTAGCTAGAATGGGGGATGTTTTAAAATTAATATTTCATAGGTCTACATCATACAAAATTTTAAAAGTAGTAACCATATTGGTCATATATATATATAGAAATTCCACTTAATCAAGTTGACTGATTTATCAGGATCTCAGGATGTCACTTGTATAAAGTTTCATGAAGGAAGGCAATTTTATGAAGACATTGGCATAGTTGCCCATTTCTTCTCAGTTGCAAGCAATGAAGAGACCCCAGGCAGATTTGACTTGATACATTTGGGATAGCAACAAAACTTATTAACAGCCAAATAGCAATAAAACTTAACAGGCAAATAGCAACAAAACTTAATCTGCAAATAGCAACATAAAAACTATCTTGGGATGTTGATTATGAAAACTGCACAAAGCAGAAGAAGAGAGCTGAAGGAGTTGAGTTTTGATTTTCTCAGAATTATCATGAAAGTATTAATAAATAAGAACTAATTATAGGCAAGGAAAGGAATGGAAAAATTGTCTGATTAATTTTTATTTCAAACTCATATCTACCTCAAAGTGAAATGTTGTGTTATATCTGTCATGAGTTTTTTGGTTGCTGTCTTTTTCAGTTGGCTGGTGATGGCCCAGTGTTGGCAGAGCCCACTTCAGAGACTGGACATTGAACAAGTGCACCAAAATCTGGAGCAGATTATTGCAGCAGACGCAGCAGCGACTGTCACGGCAGACATTTCTACAGACTTTGATCAGAAGTGGCAGACCTTAATGCCCAACAGACCAGAACTTGGGAGCAGGACAGCTTTAGCAGGGAGTTTTCTTAATGAGGATTCTTCCTCCCCTACGTCAGTCCAATCCTACCTGCTTGGCGGGGAGCTTGGGGCTGGAGATACACCTGGGTTGGATGAAGTGCTCATCGGTGGACAACTAGACAAACCTGGCAATGATCATAGAGTGGAGATGGATTTAGATTTTATTGTGAACGAAAGTAGTCGTCGTCTCTCTGAAAGCAAACCTGTTAAGAATTCTCAACTTAAACATCTTAATCTAAATAATGAGATCCTCGAGACCCAAATTTCAAATGGGACCAGCTTAGCACCACTTTTTATTCCACAAATCAGTAGCACAACTGTCGAAATGCCCACCCTGATAGCTGGCTCTGCTAAAGACCCAAAGGATCAACCGATCACCGTTTCCATCACTAGTAAAAACACAGATCAACTACTGACTTCAAAAGAAGACCTTTCCTTGTCTTCTCAAGGGTTTTCTGGCCTCAGTGGTATGGAAGAGGGTGCAGGTGATAGCAGGAAAGACAATCCTTTAACCAATGAAAGTAACAACAATTTAATGAATATGCATAGCACTTCATTTTCCCTGGAAGAAGATTTTACTGAATTTGCCCGGACGTCTCCTAGATCTCCTATAGATGATTTTACAGAGTCACAGTTAGCTGTAGACAGCTCTGAGGAAATTCCTGGAACACACAATGATTTCTCAGAATTTGTTAGTTCTGCTACTAAAGATATCACTGCGGAAGACCCTATTGAAAGCAAGGACGACTTTGATGAATTTGTAACCTTTTCACAGCCTCCAGAAAGTCAAGTTTTCACTGAAAATCTCTCCAGTCTGGATATACTCTCAGATTTTAAACCCTTCAGCAAGTCAGAAAGTCTTCCAGCTGTCTCTGAAGCTAAAATCAATGCGGAAACCAATGTAAATTCTTCACATCTGTTTGAAGTGGAGAAGGCATCTGATGAATCTAACAACAACCACCACCACCTATCATCTGGGCAGCCACCTTTTTCACTGCTGGAGTCTGTTGATGACACAATCACTAGTTTACCCTCCAATCCTTTCTTTGCCGTGGATGTGCCGGACTCAAGCACCAACAGCGTGGCTACTAACTTACTTAGCCTGACTGGAGGCATTTCAGATTTGACCAGTGACCTAAACAGTTCAGTTGGCCTTGGTTCTGTCAAGCAGCCAGGCCCTGCTGTGGCAGAGGTGCTGGGAGAGTCTGAAGGCATTGCAGCTTTCAACTCAGCCAGCAACATTCCGGAGTCCTTGCAGCACAGATCTTTAAGTGATCAGTTTGAGCCTTTTGATACAAAGAAAGAGGAAAGCAAACTAGAAGCCGGCTTAGAAAAGGTAGGTACCGGTTCTCCTTGTAGCCTTGCTTCCAGCTACGCCAAGTCGGTCATCACATTTGGTGGCATCAGCACCGATCTAAACCTCAGCAGTATTCATTCTAAAATCTCAGCTCAGCCAGCTTCTAGCACATGTTCAGATGACTTTGGACAAGAATGTCTAGTAGATAAATATAATTTTTCTCCACAGTCTCTGTTAGTCCCACCCAGTTCTAGCCACCGCAGAGAAGGAGCAGAAGATGATGGATCCTGCCGTGTTCTTCTTGTTGAGTATACCGATGATTCTCATGAGAACTCGACCAGCCCTTTAGATTCAGACACTGAGGGCAGCACCTGCAGCAGCTCCAGTAGAGAGTACCTCTGTACGGGGGTGTCCGACACGGGCCAGCCTCCGACGGGAGAGCTAGCTGCCCAAACATCAGAAGATCACCTGGACGATAAGGCGTATCAGCTCATCAGTGAAATCTACCTGTCTCGGGGAGTCAAGTCGCCAAGGGTGTTTGAAATGGCTCCATTAGAAACTATTTATGAACATCAGGACATGGTGTTTGTGGAAGAAGCCTCCGCTGGAACACCTTCTGATAATAGTTCTGTAGAAGTTAAGTATGAAGATGCATTTGGAAGTGATAGTTATGAGTGGGATGATCTATATGGAGACCCCATGTTTAGTAGAGATGAACCAGAACAGCAGCAGTTTAGTAGAACATTGACTTCTCAGAAGGAAGAGAATATTTCTGACTGGTCCTTAGACATGGACCAGTTGGAGGATGACCAGTGGGATTCCCCCTCTAACACTACCTACCAAAGCCTTTCAAACATTTTGTCTTCGGTCAGCAGAAGTGACTTGAGCTCATCCAAACAAACATTAGTGTCAAGCCTGCTGACACATCTGCCCACGTCCTGGCCATCTGTTGCCAGTTTGAACCAAAGCAATCTATATTCTTTGACCGATGACTATCAACTAGAAACCGGGTCATCGTCAACTGAACTCAACATCGACGACACAGATTCTAGCATTGAATCTCCGTCCATTTCTCCAACTCATACAACCTCTAATTCTTTTCACTCATTGACTTCCCCTACCATTCCACACTCTGTGTCTTCTTCTACATTTTCATTTTCCAACAATGAGACCTCAGGACCGCCTACTGGCCATGACCTTGTACCTCCATGCTCGCCCCATCATCCTGAGGTAATTTTTTTTTCATTTATTTATTTCATGTGCAATATTATTGTTTCCCCCAAACCATAGAGATGTCATTGGATGGACTAGGGATATTTTCAGCACCAGCCACTTCAGTTTGCATGATCCCTCCATTCAAACCCCTTTACCCCTTTCCCAATATTCACACCCGTTTAACGGTTTTTATTTTTGCTGACGAACATAATGAGTGTAATGAATGTTACAGAACTCATTTTATATTTATTAGGGGCATAGAACGTAACTTCAACACTATCATAACTTCAACACTATCTTAACAACATAACCTCAACACTATCTTAGCTTCAACACTTTCTAATCCACCATTAGTAACAATATAAAATTTATTTGTTTTCACATTTTTGTTAAGTTTTCTTTAAGGCCTTTCACATTTCTTAAAATAAAAATAAAAATATTGCAATATTTTGTGAAAAGCAGGTGACAACTGAATTGAACAAAGCCTCAAGGTATGAACATTTAAAAAAAAGAAAAACTCTACTGGCGATCAAGTAATTTATTTTTATGTTGTCATTTGGAAAAACAAATTGCTTTTCATAATTTATTTTTATGTGCTTTGTTATATGACTAGGTTGTGAAAAAGTTCGCCTTAAACTCTAGGTTTAAACCCGCTTTTTAAAATGACTAGGTTTAAAATAAAGTTAAAATAAACCTTTGTTCAAATAATAGAATAATGATGCAATCAAGGATCAGTTAAATGTGTTATTAGTGTGCTTGAGTTCGTAACTAAAGAGGAGTTTATGACAATGATTTTATACAAAAATGACAATGTACAAATATAAAGATGTTTAGTTTCATGTGATAAGCACATTCATTTGTGGATGCATTAGTGTAAGTAACATTACTGAAACATTATTCTGTAAATGTATTACTGTTCAAAATGTAAAGCCCTACTTGCAGGCAGTGGTGATCTGTAACTAATATTTAACAGATAAACTGCATGATATTTTACACTGAGCTGTCAGTTTACTAACAATTTTCCATATGTTCTGAGCTCGTGTGTAGTGGCTGGCCTCCCATCGGCCACCTCTCCAGTTGGCAGATAAAGGATTGCCCATCAGATATGGCCGCTGCTGCACCAAAGGGCAGCAACTGCTGCCAGCAGTTAATAAAGGGATTTAAAAAGGCTAGGGAACTGACACAAAACAAAGGCAGGTACCCAGAGAGCTGTATGGGCCTTCCACAAGATGGTTGTGTGCAGAGCTAACGACCCTGTCACGGAAAGAAATTCAATGTTACGAAAGCTAGAAAGCTAAATCACAAATGAAATATCAGACTGATATTTATGGATTCCAATCTATGCCTGGACAATAACATGATTTATGGATGGTGACCTGGCATGTTCTAAATCTACACAGAGCAAGAGCGCTGGCCCGCCTCAGTGATGACTTGATAAGATAGTGAATCAATGTTGCTGAACGGCAGGAGATAAGATGGAAAGACTCTGATATACCAAGCATAGCTCTAATGTGCAGAAACAGCAGTTATATAATTAGAGTATTCTAAGAACTTGAAGATGTCTCAGAAAAAGCTGGTGTTGGGGTAAATGAAGAGAAATCAAAGTATATGTAATGTCACGAAACACACATACGGGTGACAACATTAAAATAAACAACTGCATCTTTGAGAGAGTGGCTACCTTCAAATATCTAGTAGCTGCTATAAATGAGCACAATGAAATAATAAAAGAGGTGAAAGTAAGGATAAAAGCAAGCAAACGTTCTTATTTCAGCCTACAAAAGCTACTAGGAAGCAAAAACTCTCAAGGCGAACAAAGAAAGTCATATACACCACTTCTGTAATTTACGCAAGTGAGAAGTGGTCCCTTACAAAAAAAAGCAGAGAACCTGCTCAATACATGGGAGAGGAAAATGTATGGTCCAGTGAAAGATAAGGATGGATGGGGAATTAGTACAGACCAAGAGATATATCAATTGTTGGAAGGCCCACCCATAGTCACAACGATTAAGAAGGGCAGATTGCATTTGACAAGACACCTTGAGAGAATGCTGGATTGTAGAGCTGCAAAAGGCTCACCTGTTGACCAAGACTGAAATGAATTGATGATGTAGATAAGGACCTACATCAACCTGGAGTCCTCGCATGGAGGGGGAAAGCCATACATAGATCGATCCCAATGAAAGGATGTTGTGGAGCAGGCTAGGGCCATGGGCTGTAGCACCACTGATGATGACACATTCTGAGATAATCATACGGTACATTGTATGGCAGCACTGCATCATAATTGTGTGGTTATTAAATTTGTGAACTTCTTACAGTGCTGATATATTCATGCTGTTGACAGTGACTGAATATCATGTTGAAAGACGTGTTATGCTTAAAAGAAGCTTCTGACACACTATCATCTTACTGTACCATTAGTGGACACTTGTGTGCAGAGGTTTGACCGCAAGCTGTTCACAGCATTAGTCATAGCCAACTGAAACTACTTAACAACTTAAACAAAGATTCACTGACAATTCCTCATTTCAACATATTAATCTGATAATCAGACGAGCTTCGATTAATTTTAGACACCATTCTTTGTAGAAGATGTCAGAGGTTGAAAAAGGAAAAGATGTTCCCAAAATGTGTACTTACTGAAGAAATTTTGATTTAATAGTTTTGGAAAAATTGTATCAGTACTTTAACTACATCTTTTTATTATTTTTTATGGGTGAAAATGCTGCATTAAGTTTTCTTAAAGCATGTCTATAAGCTTAAATCTTGAAACATTGATATGCTACTCTGTGTTTGGTATTTCTCAAGAATGACGCATGACGCCGATTATTGCTATACTCTGTTGAATTTAAAAAAGGGCGTCTTATTAAGTATATATGTTTACAGTTAATATTAGTATGAACATTTAAACATTCAAACTCATTTTTTTTTTCTAGAAGCATTTTTCAATTTGAATGTGTATGCACCTCTTATTAAAATTTTAAATTAATTTGTTTAGAATATTTTGTAAGGTTTCTTGGGGAGATGAGGATGAAGAGTTCAACGTTTATTTATATATCAATTCCTTTTATGTATGGCACTTTTGAATATTTTGCTTAAGAACACAAGATAAAATTCAAATGTAAAAAAAAATTGTTTGCCAAAATCCTATTCTGCAACTGTGTAGAGCAGGCCTGCACAACATACGGCCCGCGGGCCGTGGGTGGCCCGCCAGCACCTACTTTGCGGCCCGCAGGGTAACGAAATATTTTTTATTCTTGTTTTTTTCTTAATAGCTTTCCCCCTGGCCTATTTTCTTTTGGCCCGCACAAGTCCTGTCATATTTTCTTTTGGCCCGCTTAAGTTTTTCATAATGTATTACGGCCCGCCTTACATTTTGAGTTGTGCAGGTCTTGTGTAGAGCCTTTGTTCTATTTTAGGTGAAATTTTTGTAGGTAACTTTGGCATTATTTCAGATCTCTCATCACATTCCTTATGTAAATGTTGTGCATAACTTGTAAATTAATCAAGACGAAATTGCGTAAAGTTGGAGAAACTTGTCTTTGATTGGGTCTGGAAATCTCTTGTCTATGGCCTCTGTTTGGGGGGGGGGGGGGTGCTGCAACAGTCAAGCATTACCTAAAGTAAATCTTCATATCTTTTTTATTGGAAGCAAGGCTGCAGGGTTATTGACAGAACTTATAATAAAGCATTCTACTTTTAGTGGAACCCTATCAGAAACAATGAAACATCTTATCCACTTACATGTGTTTCTTGTAGATTAAAAAACAAAATTTTTTATACATTGTTCACTGCCACTTTATCAATTATCAAATCATCTGGTACCAAAACAATTGGCGTATACCATTTTTTTAAATGTCGTACATTTTGCTTTCTTTTTTTTAGTGTTGGGTGCAGAAATATTTTTTGTTTGTTGTTGTATACAGTCCTTACACTTCACACTTGCATGCTGGGATGGGTATTTTATTTCGTCTTCTCAAAACACTGGCCTACACTATTTGTCTTTCATTTGCTCTAGAGTTCACCATCTAATTTATTCCTCTAGATAGACATTAGTTCGTCTACAAGAAAATCTATTTAGACTTTTTAAAAAAAAAATATCATTGTCTTGTGATTTGATACCGACAAAATTAGGCTTTAAGTTTTAGGTAACATTCTTAAAGAAGCAGATTTGAAGGCTTGTTTCTGGTTTGATCATCAAGGATGTGATAAATCCTTCTAAGGTAGAATAAAATAAGGTCATCTATAGTTCACTGTGTTTGCTTTGTTGTGTTGATGAAGGTATACATTTCTACATGCTACATTTTAACTAGTCTGATTACTTTGAATGACATTTTTTTTTTTTCTAGGGATAATTCTATTTTTAACTGTTGTTCATTTTCCCTCAGCAGCTCAGCCCATCCCAGGACAATGCAGGAGACACATCAGAACCTGATCCTGTAGAAATCATAACGACAGGAGAGACGGACAGGATATCACATGAACCGATGGAGTCGGATACCAGCTCCCAGCAATCATTTGACATCATAGACGCAGATGTAGATGGCCTTGGAGGGGATCTTCTTTGAGTACTACACACCACCTGAGATGAAATACACATTGATTGTTTCTGTAAAATAAAATAGATAGTCCTTTTCAATCAGCCAAAGTGAAATGACTTCAAAACTTTCAACACATCTTTAATGATCTCTGTTAAATGATTCGTTCATCAAATGTTTGGTCTTTGACTCATTACATTTATTTTTGTTTACACAGAATTGACTCTAGTAATACTCATATGAAGACCTAATTAACACGTCTGGTTCAAAGTCAATGCTTGATCAATTAGGTTGGACAGCTTCCTTAAGTCTTGAGTGAGATGACATTTATTATGATAACTTCTCCCGTGGGATGCACTTGATTAGGCATTATTATTTTTTTTAAAATTTTTTGTTAAAGCCAGTTTTCATAAATGAAACATTTCTTGCCAGTCCCCTGCATGAATGTGAGGTTGACCAAGGACTCTTTGGCAACACCCACACATGGGTGCATAAATCTAGCTGTAGCCATGGAAAGAGCAGGGCTCTCTTAACCTGTTAATAAATAATTTCCCCAGTGACTGCTCATAACTGCTGCCAAATCTGTTGAAACATATTGTGTCTGGTGTTTTCATATAATCTTTCCGTAAACAGGGAATGCTCATGTTAGTGTATAAATTGCGGTGTAAAAATGCTGTGTATATTTTGCAGATGATTGGTGGCCAATCAAAACAGTAGTTTGTTTTATTTAAAGGTATAGGATGACATTAAAAATGCCAAAAATATCTAGATGCCACTCGGATTGAAACCATACATGGTGTGTAATAATAATTATAGCAATGTTTTTATGATTAGGTATATGCATATATTGTTGTCCGGATCAACCCCCATTCATAACTTTGATCCAGTCATTGATGTGTTTATTTTGATTCAATATATTTGTTACATCATCACCTTTTTGTGAGCTGATTAGAGCTTGAACGACTTGATGCCTAAGAACATCTAGCTCTTCAATATCTTCCAAATGGCTGATGACTGTACAGATGAGTATGTGTCTCTGCTCATGTCCTTCCAGAGTGCCTTCTTCTTATCCCACTGTGAACTGTCAACAGTTATATAGGCAGCACTTGTTTAATTTAACTTTTTCTTAAAGAGATTTTTTGATCAAATAATTTGTTGAAGTCTGCCACACTTTGATTAGTCAGTGGCACAAGGAAAAAAAACAAAAACACCCTTGAATTCTCCAACTGAAAGGTGAGTGCTACACTTCAGCACAAACCAGTACATGTTTGGTGTCATTGACGGTACAACCTTTACATTGACGGTACAACTTTCACATTGACGGTACAACTTTCACATTGATGGTACAACTTTCACATTCACATGCAGTTCTCGTGGGCACAAATACTTTCACCAAACGCCACAAATGTATTGGCATATATTTTATTTGAAAAGCCAGGTCTTTGCTCTCTTTTTTTTGTCCCTCATTATGATTAAGTTTCATTGTATTGCATGGCTGATTACGTTTCATTGGGATGCATGGTTGATTAAGTTTAATTGGATTGCATGGCTGATTAAGTTTCATTGGATTGCATGGCTGATTTAGTTTCATTTGATGGCATGACTAAGTGTGATGCTTTAAAGAAGGAACTAAAACTTGGGATCAGTTATATTAGCTGCAAAAAGTAATTTAAAATAATATTGAAAAATGTATTAAATATTCTTCTTTAAGTGAAAACAATTTTTTTAGTATGGAACTGACAACTTTGTTGTAATTTTAGAAATTATCAAGGAATTTTGATTCAGCTTTTAAAAATTTCTATTCAGCTTAAGGAATTGTGTTAGTCCTGTGACCTGAGTCATAGCCATTACCATAAGCAGTGACTCTGTGATGAACTTGAACGCCTGCCCCTCCCCTCCTCAGATTCTATGGTAGTACTGAGCTCCCCCAACCACCACCACCACCAAGAATTAATTGTGACTCGGGATGAACTGACCCCAGAGAATTCCTATGCAGCAATGACAATGAACTACTTACTTTAACCCAATCAGCAGTACAGTAAACACAAAAAACTGTAAACATTTACTTATGTAACCACTGCCTCTTTATCTATTAAAAATTAATATGTGAATTTTTCTAATTTCTAAATATTGATTTGAATCATTTTAACCTTTTCAGGTGCTGCCAATTATTGAATTTTGTTTGTTTGTTTCAAGAAAACCTACAGATTTAATCTTTGCTGACAGTGGAGTGACATTACTGTCAGTATTAATTTGAAATATATAGTCTAAGGGCTACTTAGATTAAACGTTTACATTCATATATATATTCATATTCAAATTAAACTTATTTTTTTCTGTTGCTTTAAGTAGAATTATATTGGCACAAAATGTATCTAAGGTGAGACTCATTACTTTTGAACAGTTCATTTAAGTTTTTAAGAGAGATTTTGTTGACGCATGTATATAAATCATGTATTTATAATAATAAATTATAAGCACAATAGGAGGAATATAATATATAAATTATAAATATATATATAAATGAAAATTATCTGTGTATTTGTTCTGTAGATGTGAAATCATTTGGCCGTACAACAGATTAAAATGTTCTTTGTAGAATGTCCTGGAAAATTCTCTTTAATGGAGGTAAACATCCAGACATGAGAATCCTTGGATAGTTATGGATTTTTTTAATTACAAAAAAAAGCATTAAAAAATGACATGCTTGTATATTAAAAATGAAAATGATAAGCGGTACAATCATCAAAATAAGTTCAGAGCTGCTAATTTTTCTATGGTGACAACTTACTGTAGAAAATTAGGCATTATATTTTATGCTAGAAATTAGCAGTAGCTCAATTCTTATGTCTCTTTTTTTTTTAAATCTTCCTAAATCATTTCACTTTTTTTCCATTCACTTTTTTCCACCGTGTGACAAAAGTAAAAAAAATAAGCAGCCTACACTTTCAAACCTATCCATTTTTGTTTTTTTTAAATAAAAATTTAGACAGTTTGAAATCTTGATGTCTCATAATTTGATATTTTGTATTCTCTATCATCTTACTATAAACCTAATTAGTCAAGGATAGTTGCAAACTAACTTTAGCCAGACAATTTTCAGGGAGATTGTAAATTTTTTTGCACCTTGTAATTATTTGAATATACTCATTTTGTAGTTTGCTCCCTTAATGCTGACTCTCATCTCCCTTGATGTTTCAAATGGTTGTGATTATTAGCCACACTTTATTATAGAATGATACATGTATGACACATATTTATATTGAAGTTTTTAATGAACGCAACCCAAGAATAACTTGGGACATAAACATTTTCTACTCAAAATAGAATTTGAATAAGAAAGAATAAAAAACTTAATTCATCAATAAATAAAAGCAGCTATAATCATAATATAAATATTTTAAATAAAATGAAAATTAGACTGCGTTGTTCAATTTTGGTCAAAAATTATTTGGGCTGCAAATAATTCTTTTGAGAACCACAGTGTTTCTTTTAAATCTAATCAATTTAAAGGAAGGGCTTGATAAAAAAACTTTAGAATAGTGGTCAACATTTAATTATGGCTTTAAAAATTATGTTTTACTTTAAACAATGACCAGTTGCACATAACAGCAACAAAAAAAAATAATCAGTTTTTTAATGCATTTAATATTTGTTTGCGCAATTGAATCAAAAATACTTTCTGTTCTGTATGTGTCCATCAATAATCTTAAAGAAGTGATTTATTTCCTTCCTCTTACATATCAAATATACCATTCTGAACATTTTTTAAAACTTGTGTTCCATAGATAAATTATTTATAAGATTTAAAGTTCAGGTGTTTTAATTTTATATACCAGATACCAACATATATCAATATATTTGCATTTATTCACACATTAAAATTTTATTTGTAATGTTTTGTAACTAGGTAAACCCCTGAAGATTATTTCCACTGGCGCTTTAACAAATATTTTTTTTAAAAAGACTGCGCATGCAAGATATTTTATATGATGCCACTTTATCGAGGTAAAGTCTCCAATGTGCCTCATAGATTTATTATTTATGGTACCTAACTATCCAGGCTTAAACGTCTGTTAAAAAACGTGTTACTTGAGATTTAGAAGAACTTTGTTACATTTGAAAGTAAGTCTCATCTTTAAAACGATGTCATACCTTTTTTTTATTAGGAAAAATAATTTGTAAACTTTAAAACAAATATTTAATTTGTGGCCCCAAGTTTAAAAAAAAAATTAATTGATTCATGTGCACCATACCATCACAGATCTATTGATCAGCTTTGAAGTTCTGTTATGAAAGATTCACCCTTATGACAGATTGGTAATGACATGCAAGTTAATGAGTACTGATGTAATTATCTGCACCTTTTTTTTTTTCTTTTAAGTTTCATGGTCTTTACTGATGCTAATCAGCAAAAAAATGCTCTCACAGATGGTGGCCTAAAATATTTAGTTGTTAGATATGTTTCATACTATGAGGTTGTGAATCAAATCAGTAAAGAGGTTGTTTCTGCCGAACATGTGAGTGGAGGCCATTATATTGATGTGAAGGAATCTGATTGCTTTGGGACTATGCCCAGGATTCTTTCAAGTTTTGGGGCTCAGGTCAATCAATGGTTGTTTAGTAGAGGTAAAATTGTGTATCACATATAACTGATTTAAGCAACTAACAGGTTTTATATACCCATCAGGCCAGGAATGTTTGTTCCTCCTGTGTTAAAAAAATATATTATTATTAGTCTTGTGGTCTTTGATTTGTGGTATGAAAAGTATTTTTTCTTTTATTACTGCATTTCATACTTTTTTTTTTTTTTTTTAATAAAATGTGAAATTTTTTTTTAACAATTTTTTAATGGTGGGCATGCAATAAAAAAGTGAATTACTTTGAAAAAAATATGTTTGCAAGTTAATGTACACTAAAATAATAAATTATTTTTTTTTTTTTTTTTTTTTTTTATTTTTTTTTTTTTTTTTTTTTTAATAAAATGTGAAATTTATTTTTAACAATTATTTAATGGAGGGCATGCAATACAAAAGTGAATTACTTTGAAAAAAATATGTTTGCAAGTTAATGTACACTAAAATAATAAATTACATATAAAACATATCATTGTACTTCTGACTCTTGATGAAGAACAAAAGGACCTACTGTTTTTTTTGTTTTTTTTATTTGTATAAAGCTACAGGTTCTGAGGTATTTTTGAGTTTTTAACCAAATTCAAGAAGCTTTAAAAAAAAAATTAGAAAACTGTCCACACGACAATCACAAGTTTGGCAGTTTTATTTTTTCTTCAGAATTTCATTTTTGAAACTGATTTTTTTTTAAATTTAATTTTTAATTCATTTTGTGATTTTTGCTATTTTTAGACAATCTTAAATGAATTTCCTAACTTGTTGATTTTTATACTTGTTTCTACTCTCCCAAAAATATTGTTCCTTTTGCTCGCTTATTAGCAATATTCTATATTATTGATTGTACAAACTCCCACATATAAAATATTAATTACCATTAAAACGCAATTTAAAAATTATATTATTTGGTTGCCTTTTTTAATATTATATTATATTGGACTCAAATGCAATTAATTATCTCTCTATGCATTTGATATATAATAAACAAGGTTTAGACATCCGTAAACTCATAAATGTAAACAAAATAGTCACAGATCCATAGAGCATTGATTTCTGAAGGTTTGTAAGATCAAACTTTGATTATTTTTCTATTTGATAGTTTTACTACCCAAAGGTGTAAAAGTCAGACTTACTTACTTATGCCTTTTTACCCTGTCTGAGCATAGGCCGTCCACAAGAATTTTCCACTTATCACAGTCCTGTGCTTTCCTTTCCAAATGCTTCCAGGTGTATCCAATATTTTGCGTGTCTGCCTCTTAGCTCGCGTCTCCATGTGTTCTTAGGCCTTGTCTGGTGATGCTATCGAGGGGTTTTCGGAGAGTATGCCCATCCACCTCCATCTTTTATTATGTCTTCACCAATGGGGACCTGGTATGTCCTCTCTAGTAGATTTTTGTTGGTGATGGTATTTGGCCATTTGATGTTCAGGATCTTTCTAAGGCATGTGTTTATAAAAGTCTGCACTTTCTGCATAATGCTCGCTGTTGTTCCAAGTTTCTGCTACATATAGTAGGACAGCTTTGACATTTATGTTAAAGAGTCTGACTTTGGTTTGCAGCTTCAGCTCCTTCGACTCCCATAATTTCTTTAATAGCACTAATGCTGATCTAGCTTTCCCAATTCTAGACTTTATGTCCACGTCGGATCCACCATTTATGTCGATGGTGCTGCCTAAGTATGTGAAGGCCTCCACAAGGTTTTTCGATCCAGGCTATCAAAGGCCTTTGCGTAGTCTATAAAATTTATATATAGGGGGGAGTTCCATTCGATGGATTGTTCTACAATGATTCTTAGTTTTGCAAGTTGATCCGTGCATGATCTGCTTCAGCAGAAGCCAGCCTGATGATCTTGTTGCTGCATGTCGACCTGGTCTTTCATTCTATTCAAAATAATTCTGTTTAATTCCTCTGTAAGTTGCACAATTGCTGAGATCCCCTTTCTTTGGTATCTTGATGAGATATTCTTTCCAATCTTTTGGAACTCTCTCTTCTTCACATATCTTTTCAGAGGGTGCAGCATGTTGACTATTGTATCTATATCAGCTCTCATCATCTCTGCTGTTATCCGGTCCCTGTGCTTTCCCTAATTTGAGTTACTTGATGGCCAGACCTATTTCTTCCTTATTTGGTGTATTTTCTTCTCTTTGTAAGTCTTCATTTCCTGGTTGTATGTCTGGTGTGTCTGTTTAAGTTCCTTAAAGAATTCCACACATCTTTTTTGTTGTTCTTTCCTTTCCGTTATTGATCTACCTTCTTTATCTTTGACAAGTCTCTCCGGTCTTTTGTATCTTCCCGACAGCTTTCTTGTTATGTCATAGTTTTACTACCCAAAGGCGTAAAAGTCAGAGGGGCAGATAAATTTGAGTTAAATGCGAGATACATTCCTAATATGTCCTTAGTTTGCATTTTGTATTCAGAATAATATGGTTTAAAAAGAATATTAAAGAAATATTTTAAAATACTATTTTAAAAAACACGGATTTCTAAAAATGTACTAAAAAGTATAAAATAAATGTCCCTGAAGAGTTGTTACAGTCATAAGACTAAAAAAAATTATTGGGTGCCTATGAACTCAATGTTCTTTTCAAATCGCAAAGACATGTGTGCAGCAGTATCATTAATTTCATTTCACTAGTCAAGATCATGATCGACACAACAGTTATCTCTATCAACAGTTATCTCTATTGTGTCAAATAACACTTACTTACAGCAATGTAAATGTATACATGCGTCCAAAATTTTATTTGTCAAGTAACATTGTATTTCATAGGAGCCCCATGTTTTGTTAGGCATATGACTAACCATTCTGAAGTTTTGGAGGACATTTATTTTTACTTTTTGGTACATTTTAGAAAAAGCATGTTTTTTAAAATATTGTTTTATTTTGTACCTTTTTAAATTAATTTAAGACGATCTAATAGGGGATCAGGAAGTGAGTTGAAATATATGACTAAAAATGTTTGTGTGGTCACTGGTTACCTAATGATCAAGAAGGGTCGTATTGTATAAGCTTACAAAGTTTGGATGTCAGGAATGGGTCAAAATTTAGATTCAAGATGGTCACTCAAGGGTTAAGTGAAATACACTAGTGACCTACTGATCATGAACGGTTTTATTTTTATCGGGCTTGATAAGTGTACTAAGGCTTCGCTCAACTGGACGTCAGGAAGTGGGTAGAAATTGAGATGCAAGATTCTACCAGAAACAAAATGTATTAAAAAATTTTAAAAAGGAAAAGAAATGTGATTTCAATTAGTTACAGTGAAATACTGTTAGATAATATTAATGAAGCACAGGTAAATCATAAGCTGTAATAATCTGACAACTGTGCTTGGGCAATAACAATTGGCTAAATATAACTTCTCCATTTGTATAATTCACTATACAACATAGTTATATTTATTCTTTTCTTTTAAGGTCTTCCATTATTCTAAAAATATTGTGAGACAGGATATGTTTATTAAAAAGACAGGAACATTCTTCATATATTATCCATTATTTTAAGTTCGTCCTTAAAAATTATTCTGAGCGGACTGAATCTAAATTCTTTCTGGCATGTCTCAGATCATTTAATTATCTCTATTGCTGTTTCCTTTTCAATCACATTTCTCTTCTCCAGCACCTTAAGGTGATGAACAGTTGACTGTTGCATTTTTTTTAACAAAGGCTAAATTCAGACTCACAAAAACAAACACAAAAGATCACATGAATGTGATGCAGTGCACATGCTAATTGTATAGACAAGAGACTAGCGTAAAAATGCTTCACCATACATAAGTTTATTAACACATGAAAGAAAATAGTAACTGTATCGTTAATTTAATAATAAATTAACAATAGGTCACAGACTGCCAATAAGGAATGCAGATGTCAAGTTGTTTATAAATGCTGTTATTTTGACGAAGCTTATATTATAAGCTACCAGTTTTTCAACCCAAAGAAATCACTTAATTATGTGAAGCACATTCTACACAATGCTCATGTTTATGCTCAAATAGTACGAGGGAAAATGTTGTGTTGTCTTTCAATTATTAGTTTAATATACCATGTCTCCAATGGAAACAAAATTGTGAGCCAGAAATAGTTGCCTAGAAATTCACAAAACAATATTCTGTAAAATGTCACACACCTTGAGTTCACTGCAACTTTGATAGACACAAACATTGATTTGCACGATTTACAACACAAAGGCAGATTTGCATAGACTAGTTACATTTTTGTCCTCATTATAAATAAGAATTTTAAAATTTACTCAGCTGATGCCTAATGATAGTGATACAAAAATTCTTTATTTGTACATACTTATGAACAATATAAATAATGTATTTATTTATAAATTACTATTTATATTGAATAAAAATAAAAAAGCATCATTCGTCATCAAAGACAATATTCAAAATAAATCAATAGATATTTTAATTACACTATAAATAACAATACATCTGAACAAAATATAAAGAAGTATCAAATTATGTGACTAAATATTTTTTACATTTATTATATTTGACCAGTCTTTATTTCCAAAGGATGTTACATGAGTTACTTTATAAATGTTGTGTGGAAAAAATAAAGGCTCAAAAGATATCTGGTTTGTTATCTTAGCATTTATGGTCAACAATTTTAAAAATAGCGAATCTTGTTGACAAGTTTTTGAAAAATTAGATTTCTTAAAAGAAAACAATAAAATAAGGTCAATCCTTTATAAATGAGTAACTGAACTTTAATTAAGAATTTTTTCTTTAGAAATCCAGGATTTACCGTATAATACCGCACATAATGCAAAAAACTTTGGGTAAAATTTCGCTAGAAAGTAGATGTGCGCATTATAAGAGCATTAAAGAATTTTTTTATTATCGGTTAACGATATATATATATGGCCCTTATTAAATCAAACCAAATCTGGGCCTGTGGCTCTCAACCTTCCTAATGCCACGACCCTTAACTACAGTTCCCCATGTTGTGGCGACCAACTACAAAATTATTTTTTGTTTCTACTTCATAATTGTAGAGTACATGCATTAGCATAGTTATATCAGTATGACAATCATTATTTTTAAATAGGCTACAGGTATTATAGTAATTTAAAGAACTTTGACATTTTTATTAAAAACAAATTTAATCTGTTAATCGAGTCCACATATATACAGTTTGAATTAAGGAAATACATTTTGTATTGTATTTATATATGTCATAGCATTTAATGGCTTTTTTAAAACAAAAATTTAGGGCTTTGCATTATATGTGGGAATATATGGTAAGTGTGGTGTACATTGCTCTCACACTAACAATTCTACAAAAATCATACAATATATAACTCCCTCCAAATATTTTCTCTTCATTAAGAGAACATGGAATGTTAAGACCTTTAGCATAGATCAACACAGCCACTAATTAAAAAAATAAATTGCCACAGTCCCAGTTTGTTATAAAGTACAACCGCAGGCAGTAAATTAAATATTTGAGCAATAAAACAATTATTACATCCAACGACAACAGTGTAAAACAATAAAATAATCAAGAGACACCTCTTTAGACTCTTTTCTCCTTATGTATAAATCTGGTCCACTGAGATCATGCTGAAACCAGCAGGTAAACCTCTGTATATATCAGTATCTAAGCAATGAGAGTCTCAAACCAGAAAGTTGACCTCTACGTCCCTGTATGAATCAGTAGCCACAAATGAGATTGTCTCCAAACGCATCATCAGTTTCTTATTGCACTGTGTCAAAAGTCTGCACCAACCTAGATGTAAAGAGTTGTCTGTTTACCCTCTCTTTTCCAAATAATAACCATACCATTAGCGTCAGATGAGGCAAGCAGGCTTTCGTCACAGTTGAAGGCCACATCTATGACAGGGGCTGAGTGACCCAAGAGTTTGTTGACACAGGGTTTGTTTTCCTTTGTCACATCAAAAAAGTAAACACACATGTCCTCACTACCTGAGACTGGGGGGTTTTTTAAAAAAAAAAAAGAAAAAGATATGAGACAATACTATAATGTCCTAATTTCAGCTGAGAATTGTATATATTTATTTAAGCCTGTCATGTTCCTTGTGATTAATAATAATATAATATAAATTATAAAATTAGCTGGCTTAGTAATTAATGAAAATTATGAGTCAGTTATATTAAAATGGGTGAAAACAAGTCCAAGGCAGACCGGACCAATAAAAAAAAATATAAATGATTTTTAAGTTGAACTACTTACTGACACAAGCTCCTTGACGAAATGACATTAGAGGACAGAATGTGCTCTTAACACACAATGTCCGTTGTTTGATAGGAAACGACTTCTTTAATTGGAGAGCCCCATCATCAGATATTATTCTGTTAAAAATTTAATGTGATAAGTTTCAACACTGTCAATATCATTAGGTCCAAGTTAATTGTTATTTTTAAATTAGATAATTAAGATTATTATAAATACCATTTTACCTTTAATATCCTTATATTAATTATTATGTAGGTAAAATACCCCTAAAGATCTTTTTTTTAAATTTTTTTTTTATATATTGAATTTTTTTTCCCTTTAAAAGATGAAAATCTAGTGACACGGCTGTGACGAACCAGTGTGCCACTACAATCAGTTAAAAACTGCTGATGATATGTTATCTGATGTATTTAGTGTAAAGTCATCTACACCAATCATAATTTGAACTACAGTTCACCATTTTTCAGCAGTCAAGTCTTTTGTGACCCTACGCTTAAATTACTAAATCTGGTTTATTCATATTTGTCAGTGATGTATGATACGATTTATATCAGGCGTTATACACACACACAGGCACCTATAGATATATGTTAGCTTTTTTTAATTACTTAGAAACCTGCTACTACCCAGACTAAACCATTTTTAAAAAGTTTTTGGATATCTACAATGAAGGTGTGCTTCTACCATATAAAATTATTGAGATCATGTCTGTTGATCCATTGAATACCACACATTTCACCAATAACACTATATATTACCTGAACAGAGACAGTGCATTAACACAGCAGTTGACCAAAAGACAAGGATCACGGGCCTCACGACTGATCCATGCTCTAGCTGAGAGGCTTGTGACAGGATGACCTTCTGATACAGGCATTCTTAAAAACAGAAATTTGCATCGTATTATAACCAATTATTTTGTGCCAAAGTGAGCATGTGGTTTTAAGTTACTTTGATTATTCATAAGAGACAAAAAATTATTCTGAACATTCTTTAATTTTTTGTAGCTTATAATCATGTCTTTTCCTGAATTTAACCACCACTAAACACTTTCAACAGGTATTTTGAGACCACTTGTACAAAAAAAAACTGTTGATATGTTATCTAGATCAGTGCTTTTCCATAGAAATCTCCTGCCAAAAATGTATCACCATTAGACCCGTTATTTATAATGTTATTGTTTGTGAAGATGATGAGTAGTAGCCTTGACTTGAGCTGTATTTTGTTTTAAAGTGAAGAAGATTTGCTCAATTCATCAGCCTCGTCTTTATCTGATCCAATGGCAAGACTTAATCAAGATGACTGGAAATAGGGTAATAAGGGAGAGACTGCAATCAGGTTAGTAAATAGACCAAGATGCAGTAGATGACCAGCAGTGTGTCTTGTGTGTTTCCCTATGCTCTTTTTGCATTCTTCATTGCAGGACTTGTCGGAATTTTCATTATGTTAATGTCACATCACCCACGGGCCTCCATCTCCGGGTTTGATTTCAGAATTTGCCTTCTCTCAGATGAGAAGTCATCCAAGGTTAACGAGTCCCATCCACCCAGGGTGCTGGTAATGTTTTTGCTTTTGCTAGTGATTGAACTCGAGTCCACTAGCACACCTGCATCAAATAGTGGATCTGAGGAGGTCTACTGAGATGACACAGAGAGCCCGTCGCTGTAAAGAATTTTCCTGTTAGACTACAAGGTGTGAAAAAACAAGACCCTTTGCCACACCTACATCTTCTTTACCATGTCAATGTCTAACTCACTTGAATATAAATTTTAAAAAACATCCAATTAAATATTTTGTGTTTTAACACTAATTTTTAGGACAGAAACATTTTCACAATTATTCATCTGGATTATTGTTGGTAACTTTAAAATTTGCTGAAAACCTTTTTTTCAAAATCCAATACATTTTCGTGCTTGTTGAGTTAGGCCCAACTTGGTAAAGTTAAAAGTACTAGATATAGTGACCGGTTAATCTAGACTAGTGCAGGCCTGGCTGACCTAAAAAAAATTATATACTTTTGTTAACTATAACCTTAACTATATGTACTAACTAAATACTTAAGCCTATAATAATAGGCAATATAGGCCACAAATATCCACAACTAGACAGATGATCTATATTGTATGGGCAAAGTCAAACATCTACACTACACAACCTTGGTTCTACACTATTAAGGGCGATGACAGATTTGTAAGTTTCAAATGAGCTTGTTTCTACCTATAGCTCACCTCCGAGTCTTGGTTAATTTGCCGGTAGCCACATCAACTGTGAATGAATACACTGAACCCCTTTCATCCCCGGCCCACAGGATGTGTCCACTTCCATCAAATGTCAGTGCATTGACTCGACCAGTAACCTTGCTGCTTCCTCCCTGAAACATTTCATTCACATGGAACAATGATTAAATGCTTACACAAGATCATATAAAAATAATATAAAAATGACCATCTAACGTAAGAAGACTAATAGTAATAGAAACAACTGACTCAAATTCACCTAACAATTGTCTTTAAATGTGCCTGCTGGCCTACCAGCGTGGAGAATATCTCTTAAGTATGTGTTTTCACATTTAAAATCTCTAATATGAAATCCATTTTGTGGCCGTTTTTGGTCATTTTCAATCAAATTTAAAACTAATTGTTTTTGTATTTGTATCCAATAAAATGCCACCCTTGGGAGCCCTCATGCAGAGCCGTTCTTACGATTTTGGGGGGGCCTAGGCATGGAGGGTAGGTAAGGGGCCCCCGAAGAGGGGGGATCAGAGCTCTCCGGAAGAGGGGGGGGGTCAGAGTTCCCCGGGAGTACAGAGCTGACGCAGGCAGAATGGAAGTGCCGCCATGGTGGGTGGGGCCCCAGCGGGCTGGCACTGATCATCTATCTTGCCCGTGTGTAACCACTAACCATATTGATAATTCCGCCCTTAGAGAAAATTTTTACTTCTGAAATATATGGACTTGAAAGTTGTATGCTAAAAAAAAATGCGCCCGACGAGGCTTCCTTGGTCGCCTAGCTTGCCCATGCCTAAGAACGGCTCTGCCTCATGCAGACAGGGTCCATAGTGCTTCACTTGGTTGCCTCTGCATGGCTCTGGTCTAAACTTAAAATATATGTTAGTGTGAAAAATTGTTACGAATGTTCACCTTATAACCTTTACCAGTAGACATGTTCATAACTTGTACCATACTACGGCTGTTACCAGTCTGTATTTAAGTTAAGGATCAATATCTTTTTGTAAGTTTTGGGCCTAGAGATAACTGTTAAAGAGTATTTAAAAAAAAATTATTATCAATGCCATCTGAAAATTAATATAAGTACAAGTTTAAAAATACAATTTTTAAACATTTCATCTGTGATTTAAAAAAAAAAAAAAGTTGCTCTGTATGCTTCCATGAGTTACAGATGGTCAATGAACTACCATAATGTCCTAACAATTGTATAAATTAATGGCAAATAATCTTGAATCAGGTTTTCTTTAATACCTATTCAATCCACAATTCAATGCTCACTATCAAATAAGGATACAACAAACATATTATTGTTGAGAGGTTGAAAGACACAACAGTGCAGTTCTGCACCAAGGCTGTCTTCAATTACTCTCATACAGGAGCCTGCTGCGACATCCCACAGCCTGGCTGTTCCATCCAGGGACACGGACAAAATCACATCATTGGAGAGGGACCAAACAAAATCTGAAGAAATGAAGTCAACATTAATTTCCTGCTATATATCATATGATCTCTGTTCTTTGTAGGCTGTAACTACAACTGGTATTGCTAATTTCAGATAATGTTGATAAAACTTTCAACCTTCACGCTGGCTAATTGTGGAAATAAAAAGTGAAGACAGCAACCAATTTAGTTAAGCATTTAAAATTCTTCATTTAATAAATTGTAAGTTTGATCTGAAATTCAAATAGCATTACCTGTAACGCCGGCCTTGTGACCTTTTAACATACAAATGACAGTGGCTGGGGGTGGGATTAGCTGACAGATTGATAGAGTCCCATCCAATGATGAACAAGCTACTCTAGACCGGTCATCGTTGGCAAATTTCACACTCGTCACTTGCAAATGATAAGCAACAAATTTTTAATTAAAAGAAGAAGAGACTTAAAGTTTTTAACACAACACTTATCATGTATTCTAGACTAAAAGTAAAAGAAATCCTAGTATTTTGTGTGCTGCAGATATTTGCTTCATTAATGAGCAAGAAAGAGCACAATCTCATTCGTTAAAATATTTTACTGCAGAGTGATGGTATATAATTATGAGGATGGATGTTGTTAGGTAACTGTTCAAATCTACCTGCTGCAGAATGCTGGTCAAAGATGTGATGCATCCCTGTGAAGGCATAATTCTCTGAAAGACTTTTACCTCCTGCCATTGCTCTGTAAGTTTAAAAATAACATACTTTTTTAATCTTCCTTCATCACACATAAGGGTTAGTTCACACCATCTCTTATGGTAATAAATAGTATAATTTATAAATAGACTGATTTTATCTTACATTTTCTGAACATCTCACCTACTGGCTTCTGCCACACTTGTTGGCATGACTTCAATACTATCATAAACATGTTTCATTGGGCCCTCGTATAGGTATTTCAGGGAACTGTTACTCATGTGACGACGGTGATGATAGTACTTCCTGTTCTCACTTCCACTGGCTATCATAGACTCCAAGCTCTAGGAAAGCAAGTAAGGCATGTAGTGAACAGCTTTGAAATTTAACTTTCAACTTTTTGAAAATCATTGTTTCAATTTAACTATGCCCACTAAAGTTAGAAGACCTATACTTCCAAGTTAAATTAAAAATGAAAAGATAAGCAAAGATGAAACCAGAATTATTAACTTATATAAGGGTAAGTCCAAAAGTGTGTAGTTAGAAGTTTAATGAAATTTTCAATTGTTTTAATGAAGATTAAGATAATACCTCAGTGTTTCTACTTAGGCTCCTCAAACTGAAAGATCGACTCTTGATACTCCTGAAAAATGTCATATAGTAATTTAGAGGAACAATAAGATGTTACTTCACACAATTTATTTTAGTACATTAGCTACATTGAGCTGCTAAAAGACTGCTCACTGTAACAACAAACCCGTTACAGATACAGTGCCAAGCTATGTTCAGTGATGAATTAAAAAGTGTTGCCCTGTTCCCCAATCTAATCCTCAGTAATTATTTAATTATACAATAAATAAGGATATAGTAACAAAATTAAAATGTTTCACGAAGCATTACAGTCTACTTCAAAAATGGAATATTAAGAAGATTATTATTTCAATTCTTCACCTATGTTAAAAATAGCACAGCCCAAAATTATAAGTAAACAAAAATATTTAATTTTTTTTGTAAAAAAATTAATTACATAAAAACAATTTTCTTTACCCTTGATCAGAAAAAGCTGGACTTCCATAGTGTGAATTGAGAAGCTGAGCTCTCAGTCGAAGGTAATCTTTCCTTGATGAACCATCTTTCTAAAGAGTAGGGATACATTCAACAATATATTTACAGAAGTAGAAAAATTTTAACTATGTTTAAATTTAAACAATGATCAAAACAAGAGCTGTTGGATATGCCTTTATATTTCATATTAATGGCCATATGATATCAACAATTATGTAGCTACTATTATATACCTCATTTTTTGCATGTTCTCTTAACAACTGACTGCGTCTTCTGATGTAAAGAGTTCCTGTACACAGAGTTTCAATGTTAAGTTAATGGATTGAAAAGATGAAGAAAGTTATCTATTTTAATTAAAGATATATAAATAATTTATAATGTATATCTTATTAAATTTACTTTAGTTTAAATTCAATAAGTCTAAAGATTCAATAAGTCTAAAAATTCAAGGGGAAAAAACACATGTGAGTTTGAAAGTTTAATTGTAACCAAAACTGTAATTTAAATAGCTTTTAAAAAAATTATTACCGGTAGGCTCATTTAATATAATAGTAATAGGGTAATGGATATAGTTTTTAAAAATCGCACTAATCAATAATAAAATAGCAACTGGCTAAATCTAATGAGATAAGCTACAGCCACATTAGCATGGATTCCCAAACTGTGGGTCACCATACCCAAATGGGATCAACAATTCTTGAGAATGAGACAGAGATAGAAAGGGGGAGGAGAGGTTAAGCCTTAGAAATGTACAGTCAAATGTTATCAAAGTTAGGCAGAAGTGATTTCCTTAAACAAAGGGGCCATCCATAAATGAGTCACTCGTTGGATGGGGGGTGTTTTCCAAGAGTGTTTTTTTTTTGGGGGGGGGGGGGGGTGTCCGGTTTGTTTGGGTTTTGTTTTTTGTTCTTGAAATCGTTGCCATCTCAAACGGTGTGTGTGTGTGGGGGGGGTCCAGGTTTTTGTGATGATGTGTGACAAGGGGGTGGGCTTAAAAAATGTGATGTCACATGAAAAGCAGAATATTGTAGTAAAGAATTGCACTTAATAACCCCAGATTACAAACATTTTTAACTTTATTCTTTTATACAACAATTAATTATAATTATTTTATTTTTAAACTACGATCCCTGAGAAAATCAGTACAGGTATGCCAGTTACGCCACGGAGGAGAAAATCGGGGTGGTGTTACAATGATAGACGAGAGAATTTATTACTAAATTTGGACACGGGAGTCATAGAATTAGAACTTCCAAGTTAAAAAAAAGCAACAATAACTAGCAAAGACTATCAGTGATGTCGCTAGGGTTGGTGTCACCCAGTCCGGTGAACTCGTGGTGCCCCCGCCCCCCCCCCAACTTCCACAATGTAATTCTTCTTGTTAATTTCTTAAGGGTTAGTAAAGGACAATAGTGGACACAGGTTGAATTTTTTATAAGGTGGGGGTTACAGAAATTTGTGACAATATATTGTCTAGCTTTTTGTGACAATGGGAGGAGGGGGTGTCAAAATCTGCAAAATTTGCATGACGTCATTTATGGATGGCCTCAAAGTTGATTAACACCTCTAATTTGGCACTGACACCAGCTAAAAAACTTTTTACAACCTGAAAAAATTAATATCCCATTGAAATCCAATTACTGCACTTATTATGTGTCAGAAACATTTGGCTAGAACATTGGTTCTCAAACAAGAATGAGGGCACCCCCTGAGCTGCAGAAGATCCAGAAAATTGTATATTTCTTGCCATCACTAGTTTTTGATGCCTTTTTATGCACTTTGATTAGCAGCGGAGAGGGGATGCAGGACTGCAAATGGGTTAAGAAACTCTGCCCTTGAACATTTACAAATATCATTTCCCTCCGCCACCCCCTCCCCTGTCAACCATTTTTCATTCCATCCCACTTCATGTGGTAGTCTTAATTCTATGCCTCCCGTCTCCACATTTGGACTTGACTGTCAATGTCACTACACCCGGTTCTCCTCCTCCACGGCATCATGTAACTTGATCAGAGCTGTTTATCCGACCTCGCTTACCTGTACTGATTCTCTACTCTCAGTAATAAATGACAGTTATCGTAGTTTGAAAATAAAATAATTATAATTGTTTTATAAAAGAAGGAGATTACAAATTTCTGTAATAATGTGCAATTTTTAAAACTTATTTTCACTTCTATATGTGATGTCATAATGCTAAAACACCCCTTGTAACAAAAATATGACCACCCTTAATATGTGACATCATTTATAGATGGCCAAATGCAGATTGATCTGAGATTGTTGTACTTGAAAAATAGCAGCTTTTCGGACCCGGGTCCATGTTATTTGTGGTAGTTTATTTTAGTTAAACTGAAGAAGTAAGTTTACAAACATATAGTCCATTCATTTATCTTTCATTGGAAACCAAATTTTGTCTTAAAAACACAACTCAATAATATTTAATTATTTTAAATATTTTTTTTTAAAACCCAGCCTCACACTCTTTTCTGGGTCTGAATCTCGGGTCGGAATTGCGCAGCCAATAATGATATTTATTATTTAGTAACTAATGAATGAAGTGAATAGTGAAACACTAAGACGTATTTTTTATGGGCCTAGTCCCCCAAGTGAATGTTTCAAACAAATAGTAATAGTAATAATAATAAGCCTACGTTAGTCTAAGTCTAAAATAGAACAAGTTTCAATAAATGAAAGTACTGAATCTGAAAAGTACTTAGTAAAAGACTAAATAGTAAATAGAAATACTAAGGCTAAGACATACGAAACTGTGGGTTATTTGGCGCCCGGTACGCATTAAATTTAGCGTCTAATGCCAACACTTGTTGCCATACAGCCATTGCTATAGTGCATTATTATATCACTAGTATCACTATCTCATCTGGTCAGTCATAGCCTAAGTTTTATCTTCGGCTGCTAGTTCAGCTAGTTGCCTCAGTTTACTTTTAAATTTAGACACTTGGCTTCCGATTGAGACTGAAACAATTTATATAATTTGTTTCTACAAAATGCCAAAAATGAGCTTATATTATTTTTCTGAAAATAACAAAATTAATATTTATTTAAAAGAAAAACTTCTTTATTTTAAAATACATAGACTATTCTATATTTAATTATCTAAACTTATTTTTCATCTTTTACTTCCGTGTTTGTAACGGTTCAATGACAACGATATATATTTTGGTCGTTTCTAATTTTAGAACCTCTCGGCCTATATAATCCATTCCGACCGGGGCCATATTTGTTGGGGTTGTCTTAGAATTTGTGTTCCTGGATCGTTTTCTAAATTTTCTATATCTGTTTGCTCTGAAAACATGCAGGCTATAAAATGTGTAGTTGTTGGCGATGGGTAATACATGTTTATTTTTATTTCTATATTAATTTTGAGAAAGTATACAACCAAAATGAAAGGAAAAGGGGTAAAAAATGGGGTGACGACAGTGTTGTCGTGTTCCTGGGTCCAAAAAGTAGTAGGAGTAAGAAGAATCACCAATAATGTGTTCACTGTATCTAAAATTTAATCATAAATTGTATACTCCTTTTATTTAAGTTATTTATTTAACACCATGAAGCCCTTTTAGGTGTTTCTATTGGCTCTAAAAGTAGATTAGTTTAGTCTGATAGTGTTGTTGGGCCAGTGTGAACTACTACTAAGTTAGAAAAAAAACTAAGTCAAAGTCCCTTCTTAGTCTTTAGCTTTAGGGTTAAGCCCAACTTAGTAAAGTTAAAAGTACTAAATCTAGTGACTAACCAAAAAATATTATATTAATATTATATACTATAATATTAATATACTTTAGTTGACTATAACTTATAGTTATAAGTTATAACCTAAATGCTCAGGCGACTGTGAATTTATCCTCACTGGTATTAAAATATTATGCCATAACTTGATATATATTAATATTAATAGGCAACATTGACCTTTAAAAATATAGGTGTATTATACTGTATTGTAGTGTAGCCTAAGAGTATCAACTGCCAGTATTAATATTATGACCACTCAGTATTACTGAGTTTTAAGTAGGCTAAGTCCAACAATGCCAGTAGACTATGATATCCAGGGATAAATAAATAATATAAAACAACTTTAATATTTAAAAATATAGGCTATCATTCAATTGATCCACATAAGCATCTTAATATTTTTTTCAAAAGAACGCCTGCCAGACAGATATACTCTCAGCATAACCACAAATAATTTTTTATTTTTGAAAAACCATTGTGCCGTTATATTTTTTTTTGTCTCCTGGAGAAATGCTACGAATATAACATCGACATACACCAACTATATGTGGATTACAAAACAGCATACGATAGCATAAACAGGAATTACTTATACAATGCTTTACAAGAACTTGGAGTCCCTAACAAGCTTACTCGGCTCATACACATGACAATGGCCAACTCCAAAAGCAGAATCAAGGTTCAGGGAGAATATTCTAGGGAGTTCATAGTTAATCGGGGCCTCAGACAAGGAGACTCACTATCATGTATCCTGTTTAACATCACGCTAGAAAAAGTTATTAGAAGCATTCACATTAGCACCAGTGGAACCATAACAAACTATTTCCAGAGAGATACTACAGAGCAACGACCATCAGGAACCTTATATAGCCAACCATTTATTAGCACCAGTGGAACCATAACAAACTATTTCCAGAGAGATACTACAGAGCAACGACCATCAGGAACCTTATATAGCCAACCATTGCAGTACCTGGCATATGCAGATGATATAGCACTACTGGGTAGAAACCGTAATGACATAATTAAAGCATTCAGGGAACTTGAAAATGCCTCATTCAAAGCTGGCCTTGATATAAATGAACCGAAGACAAAATATATGATAATGTCAAGAAACTCCCATGCTGATAATAACATCAATATAAACAACCACAAATTTGAGAGAGTGGCCACATTCAAATATCTGGGGGCAACTATAAATGAGCACAATGAGATAATGTCAGAGGTGAAAGAAAGGATAACAGCAGGCAACCGTTCGTATTTCAGTCTACAAAAGCTACTGGGAAACAAAAACTTATCAAGGGGAACAAAGAAGACAATATACACCACCATCATAAGACCTGTAGTAACGTACACTAGTGAGACCTGGGCCCTCACCAGAAAAGCAGAGAACCTGCTCAACACATGGGAGAAGAAAATCCTCCGCAAAATATACGGACCAGTGATAGAAAATGATATCTGGAGAATACGTACAAACCAAGAACTTTACTATTTGTACAGAGAACCACCCATAGTCACAATGATAAAAAAAGGCAGAATACCTAAGGATGCCGGAATGCAGAGCAGCCAAAATTATATACAGGCAGAAGCCTAGGGGCAGACGACTCATCGGTCGCCAAAGGATGAGGTGGATTGATGATGTGGAGACAGATTTACACCAGTTGGGGGTTCGAGCATGGAGACGGAATGCCATGGATCGCTCCGAATGGAAGGATGTGGTGGAGCAGTCCAGGGCCCTACATGGGCTGTCGTGCCATTGATGATGATGATGTTGTGCAAAAATAATGTTAAATGTCCTAGTCCTAGCTTTAAATTTTAAAATATCCTCCTGATTTTAAATCTGAAAAAAAAAATGGTTTGACTAATAGGCCTATATATCTATGCTGTGGCCGTGGCTGCCGCTTAGGCCCGTGCTTCTTTGCTCTGACTAGCCTAGACTATAGGCATAGGATACTTTTAGGCCTATCTCCTACTATCTTCTTTAATTAAGTATATGTAGGCCCATCCTATGTGAGGCTTTAGCTATATAAAATAAAAGTGCCGTTATTATAATAAATTTCTTAACAAATTTCATATTTTAAAACCTAAACTTATATGTATTCTTAATTAAATTAATTCCATGCAGTAATAGTTAATTAACAATAAATATTTTTACAGCTAACTTCTTTTTTATTTGATTTATAAAGTATCTTTGAACAGCGCCCAATAATTAGTACAAAGCTCTGAATGATCTCTCAAGTTGTTTTTTTTTCTCCCTATATGACTATATGCAAAATTCGTTAACTCTAAGTTGGTATGATAAATGAAATTTTCAAACAGAAGGCATGTTTAAAAAAAAATGAAATTCTGGGGGGTGTTCAACATAATAAAACGATTCCGTTTTGGTCTGGAAGCCCAAAATTTATTTTTTTCTAATAATACTAATATAAGCTATATAAATATAATTTCAAACAAATGCTGCTGCAGGGTGAATGGATCTAGATCAAACTTAGTACACAAGCATTCGATTATCTGTATTCAAATACTGAAGAGTACTGAACTCCACTCCTTTGGGGCTGGGTGTCCCCAGTTTAATTTTTCCTTATTTAAGCTATATAAATACCAGTATGCTTAGACAACAATTTAGGTCTCTACATGAATTGAAGGACATTAGTCGAGCTTTGTAGCTGTATACTTCATTATTGATATTTAAATAAGGGTGGATTTAATAGTAGTCTAATAATATTCACTCCATTCTGGGCTGGTCTAGAATTTTTCAGAAAATTCTACGATTTAATAATTTAGATCTCCAGCATTTTTTAACTGGAGATTTTAATCGGACAACATTTAGTTTCATTTTTAAATTTCTGATATAATAAATGTTATTGTATTTACATTAATAAGCATCAATATATAATACTTTAATTTAAATTTGATTCCTATTTTGCTTTTTGTGCCAATGGCTTCAGTTTGAAAATTTAGCATACTAACTTATAAGTAATACAAGTAAAAAAAATCTGGCTTAAAGGATTTTTAAAAAATGGAGAGTTCGTTGACGTGGGACTAAGTAGTAGTGGGGGCTGTTAAACGACAATTAAGAAAATAAATAAAAATAAAATTTTGCCCAGTATAATTTAGTATTAGCTAATTATTAGCCTGTAGTTTATTAATAAAGAGTACACATAGGTTTACATGTGAAAATATAAAATTCGTTAAGAAATAATATAAGCATCTGAACTGCACTTTTACAGCTATGTAATAAATTAAGCAGTGTCGTGTTAAGGGCAATATGGCATATCAAGTTAAACAGCTTGATAAACTTTTATATTTACCTTATATTACTACAGTACATATAATGTGAAAAATTGAGGGTTAAAAAAAGCTTCTTAAAAATAGGGGTTCACATTGTATACACACATGTAAGAAATTTTTCATAACAGGTAAACGATATAACTTAATGCCTATGCAACCAAATCTTCTTGGCCTGCTCATATTCAGGGACTGAGCGAACATCCTGTCTGCGACTAACAGCAGTCATTTAAGTAGGATCCCTTTGACGGGATATTAGCATAGTTGAATTGGTATGACCACAGTTTATTTTAAATATTATGATCAATTAAAAGATTTTGACATAAAAAAATATTTTTTTTTTAGTGAATTCATGTTGTATAAATGATTAATGAACAAAATTAACAGATTGCATTATACATGAACATGGCATTTAAGTTGTTGTTTTTTTAAAAACAAAAGTTATGGTTTATGGTGGGTAGTGTTTATAGGACAGTAATATACAGTAGTTTACAATGAATAGGCTACTTAAAATAACTTGTGATTTTGCAACTTCCAGCAATAGCCACACTATCATTTTCTTGAAGTTGCCAATGTCATTAAAAAGTGTAAATGAAAACTAATTTAAGTTAGCCACTGACCACGGTCATTCAGTGCCACATGAATAAAAATGTAAAAGGTACCAGTAATGATTAGAGTTAAAGCTTCAATACTTAGGTCTAGGCCTTTAACTTTACAACCTAATTTTATAACTTGATGTTTGACACATACAGTGACAAAGAGTTGGCCTAATTTTTACAAAAATATTTTTATGACATCTATGCTTATTCATAGTTAAATTAATATTATTTAATAGGCTACGGTAATGGATAATGATTGTTAAAATCACGGCCACACCATTTTAAATCAGAAAGTTTTCCAAAATCAGAAAATATATTGTTTCTATATTTTAAACAAGTTGCGTTATGAATTATTTTGTGAATTTTAGCAGTTTATATAACCATAGTATTTAACGACAAAAACTTGAGACAGACTTTTTGAACACAACTTAATTTAGTGGTACCAAATTTGTATTTAAAGGTCATTCACAATGCAAAGTACAACAAATAGGCCTTGAAAATTTTTTTTTAACTTTTTGAAATTATTATAAATAAAATGAAAAAAACACAAAAAAACTAAATGCAACTTAAATTCCCCTCTCTAATAGTATCAGGGATTAAACAACTTATGGGGATGCTTCACTTTGTGATATTTTGAACCAAACTTCACTTCAAATCTTTTTCTTGGTGGTGTTGATAAATCATGCAATTATGGGCCAAAATAACTTAGTCTAAGTGATAAGTGATTTAAAAGTTAACCTAATTTTTTTGTCTGCAATAGTTTTGCAAGGCCATTAGCTGACTTCACAGTAAATTCATTTGCAACATCAGGTTATTTCAAGACTGAACCACCACTTAATCCTAAATTTTCAGTTAGCTGAGTTAGGCCTAAACAAGTAAATGGAAAAAAATTGGTAATTCTTTCACATGTTACATCACATTTAATGGTATCCACTGACTGTAACAAAACTACAATTTATGACCAATGTTCCCTCTAAGGCAGTGGTTCTCAACCTTTCTAATGCCGCGACCCCTTTATACAATTCCTTATGTTGTGGCGACCCCCCCCCCCCCCCCCCCCCCATCTTACAATTATTTTCGTTGCTACTTCATGGCTGTAATTTTGCTTCTATTATGAATCTTAATGTAATATATGATGTGCAGTATGTTTTTTCATTGTTACAAATTGAACATGATTAAAAGATAGTGATTAATAACACACAAAAAATAGGTAATTATATATTGTGAAATATTTATGTATAATTACAGATAAATGAGATTTTGTCTTGAAGCATAGTGTAGCATGGTAACAGTCTTAATTTAACAAGAGTAAACTTTATTGGTATATTTTGCGACAGTATGCGTAAAAAGTCAACGTCAGTGCGAAGGTTAAGATTGCTTCTTTCTTACCAAATCAGAAATGCTCGGGGCAGTCTTTGCAAGAGCACTAACCTTTTCCAAGAGATCTTATGATCTTTCAGAAATAAACCGTGTCAAATACATCATGTGCAGTAGTTGTCGTTTCAAGAGGTTTGCTAAAAAGAAACTCATCTTTAAAGCCGCCATCATTAATATACCTCACGTAAACTAGTAACTGTGAACAGTTTGAAACGTCTGTAGCTTCATCAAACTGGATACTAAATATTGGGAGTGGAGCAGATTTAATTTCCTGGATTACCTGATAAAGATAAGTCAACTGATATGTCATCTATGCTGCTGCGGACACTGTCGTTAGATAAGGAAATTGCACTCAATTTTGTAACAAATTCATCTCCGATCATAACTCGAGCAATGTCTTTGGCCACTGGCAACAGTAACTCTTCAGCAATTGTTTGAGGTGTCATAGCTATGGCGATTCTGAGTGCCTCCAAATATGAAGATTTAACGGCTGCTACGTTTTGTTTGTGGTACTTGCCACCAGTGTCAAGTCTGGCTTTCTGGAGTCCATCGGTCTTACTTCTAAAATAGTTTGTAGCCTTGCCGGCAAAGTTGGGATGCTTGCTATCAAAATGGCGTTTTAGTTTGTTCAGCTTCAAAGATATTCGGCTGATAGAACTTCACAGCCAATAAGACATTGTGATTGAAAACAATGAAAACATAGATATATGCATACGAGCATACTTTTTATTTTGCGTTTTATTTTTTGATTTTATCACTATTATCAGACAATCATCATTCGTCAGAGGCAATTTTTAACAGAGACATAACTTAGTAAGACAGCATTGCTGAGCTTACACTCACACAGGCACTGTAGTACTGATTGCAGGCGAAACTTAATCCTAAACCGATATTTATTTTTGCTTTCAATTTTCACTTCAAGCCTATCATAATTAACAATAGTAGCATTTATTGTCCGGTGTTATTTCAGCATCGGAAATTTGACCTATATTCTTTATTTATTTACGGTTTCCTTACTTGCCATTGGTTAATTAAGCCTATCACGTGATACTTAGGGGAGTCACTTTGATTTTTTTCTTCTACATTTTCACTGGACATGTCTGATTCTTCCAAAGTATGCATTATTTATAATCTACGATTACCCGTTGACGAGCTGACGGGTGCAGTATTTTTCACTGTCGGTTTAGGCTTTATTATGGGGTGAATGAATCAAGGGGGATGATATGTCTATTTTTTTGGCGCAACCAAATCAATCGGTTTCTAAGAACATCGGCATCGGAAATGTATGTTTTCCAATGGTCTTAGGCGACCCCCGAAGGGGTCGCGACCCACAGGTTGAGAACCGCTGCTCTAAGGTTTGTTGGTTCGTGTGCAAAATCATAAAGTTGTGTGCAAATTTTTACAGCATCAATTTTTTTTTGTGTGCAAAATTTTACAGCCTACAGACACAAACATACACTTAGTGGAAATTAGCTGCGCGTACTCAAAACTGCTGCGCGGCGTCTGTGAGATTGCTGCACAGCTTAAAGGGAACGTTGCTTATGACTATTTGCAACTAGGCATCCACCTCGCTCCCCTTTCCTCTCTCTCCCCACTTTTAAAGCCCAAGATCAACCGAATGACAAAAACACTACAATCACTGCATCAAGATATGGCATTCATTCTTTTTTTAAGTTGCTAATTTGTTTAAACTCATCATTTGTTGTTTAAATATGTAAACTATAATTTGTTTTTAATTTGCTCATGTCTAAAATTTACTAATTAGTGTCTTTTTAAAAAATTTACAGTGCTGTCGGTAAAACATGTTTACTTATCAGTTACACTACCAACGCCTTTCCAGGAGAGTATATCCCTACTGTGTAAGTACCTGTTTCTAGATGTCTTAGTCTTCGTCATTTTATACTTTCGAAGTTAGAGTCAAACTTCACCTGAAAAGGGGAAATTAAGCTAGAAAATAATGTTTCTATATTGCATTGATTTTTTTGTGGTATAATTTAATTAGCTATTAGTATATTTACCTACAAAAATTTTTTTTGTGGCTGACTTAAATTTCAGAACATACAAATTCAATAGTGCCCCCACAAAAAAAAATTAAAAATCAATGATTTCAAAACTAGTAGCCATATTTATCTGAAAATTTAAAACATACTTCAGTTAATTGTTATTTGCTTGAAGATTGGAACTTCAGTGAAGTTGACCTGTGGAAAAAAACCCCCCCCCCCCCCCCCATCTGGATTTAATTTAATATGGAATATTAGGGTATCACTAACATTGCAATAGAGTAATATGAAATTTTATCACCTTATATTTGTGACTTCTGATTTGACTTTTTACAAATTTTTAAATAGTTTTGACAACTACTCGGCAAATGTTATGGTAGATGGTAAGCCAATCAACCTTGGGCTCTGGGATACTGCTGGTCAGGAAGATTATGACAGACTGCGTCCATTATCTTATCCTCAAACAGTAAGTATTATCTTCACATTTGTCCATTATGTGAAAAATGTCTCAGCTCTGTCAAATAATTTTTTAATCTTATTACCAATGATTGAAAAAAAGTCAAATATAGGCAAAAGATTTTGATGGGTGGGAGGCTGCCAATTTTTAGATATTTTTCTACTGTTTAAAAAAAAAAAAAATTACTGATGATTGATAACCATTCATATTTGTGTAGAAAAGTTTAGCTCATGCAGGATCTAGACGAAACTTAATAATATAATGAACATTTTCACAATAGTCTGTAAAGTGCATTCCATGAAATGGTGAAATAGAGTGATTTATGCATGTTGACTTTTCTTTGCCTAGGTTTAAAGTCTATTTCAATATTTTTATTTTTTGGACAGTGTTTTAAAGAATTTTAAACTTTTCAAAATTAATAATCAAAATTTAAAAAAATTAGGAATATAATTTTTTTTAAAGTATAGCATTTATAAATTTCATTTTTTATATAATAAGACAGTAATTAGAGTGAGCTACCCTTAGTAGCTAGGCTCTCTGCGCTTCACATAAAAATTAGCAATTACAGAAACGTATACATTTAAAGCAACAGTTGGTGAAAATGGAGGAGTCTTCTGGTCAGAAATTTTTGTTTTGCTAAGCCACATTGACGCAGCACAGAGTAGCTTGTCCTAATTAGGAAGATTGTGGTTTGAAATCTTTGTTTAAAGTCGTCTTGTTGCAGCTGTTGTTTTTACCTTTCCATTCGAGCGGGAGTGAAGTGCTGGTGGTGTTGTTTTGAAATATTAACACCCCCCAATATGAATGAAAAAAGGTTTAATGAATCCTGCAGCATTATTTATTTAGACCATCGGTTCCCATTGTGTAGTACTCATACCCCTGGGGGTACACAACGGATCACTTGGGATTAAGTAAAAATTATATTGATAATGGCAGAAAAATGGAGATAAAAATAATTAATTTTAACCCTTTTATTTATGAGAAGCTATATTTCAGTATTTGGCTATATCAACAACAAATTTTATTCCCTAAATAAGTTTTGAATAAAATTAATGAGAACACTATATAATATTAAAGGCTGGTGATGGTTTTTAATTTTATGTCCAAATATATTGCAATGTTTATTTTTGAGATTCTTTTCAAATAGGATATTTTGTATAAATTGCATTCATACCAACCTGTGTGGAAAAAAAAATAATACAAGTCCCTGAAAATACTGTTTGACAAAATTAAATAAATGGACCCCAAAAAAATCAAAATAAGTTTAATTTAGCAATTTTTCATTATTTTATGAATGTTTTGAATGCATGAATTAAAAAATGAATAATCTCCCCTTCGCTACCATACACATTTAAAAGTTTACATCATTCACAAATGGATAGATCACATCATTTAAATGTTTCAAGTCCGATTGTTTTTTATGCTCCCTTCAAATAATATAACAAGTTAAAGATTCTTTAACTGATCCATATGAATGGAAATGTTTTTTTATTACATTGTGCATATTCATTTTCAGCACATAGTTAAATACATATTTTAAGCAAGTCAGCATTTTATAATTATGTCATGATTTAATTTTCTAATTTTTTTTTTTTTTTTTAATCGGTTTTAAAGGACTCCAGTGTCTGGTTGTTAAGATGTTAAATTCAGTCATGTCACTGTAATACTAGGAAAAATGACCATAATATTATATACTTATAATTATTATATAACATTACTGACAATTTTAACACAGCATCAAAGTTACAACTATCAACCACAAACCCCAGTTTGATAGCAGTAAAAAAAAACAACTGATAGGACTAAGACTAACTGTTTTCAAAACTGATGATGGAAAATTAGTTTAAAATGTTTAAAATCACTTTAGTATTTAAAAAAAATTATATCAGTGAATATCACTTTAAATTACCATTGACAGTTTAATATAATTTTTTTTCTGTTTACATTTTAGGATGTATTTCTTATATGCTTCTCACTGATCAGTCCTACCAGCTTTGAGAATGTTAGAGCTAAGGTAAGATTTTTATTTGTATGGTAATATTTAAGTTTTATAGAAAAGTACAGTTCTATGTTCAGACCTGTTTACCCTCAAACCCTTAAAATCGTACAATATCATCATATAATCGTTCAATACATTCTCTTTATAGAGCAAAAACATGCTCTATATATAATGTATACACCTCAAAATCGTACATTGTACGCCAAAATCGTAAGAGTAAACAGGTCTGTATGTTGGTAATTTTTTATTTTCTATAAAATTTTACATCATTGAAACTACCTTATTTCAAGTGATTTTTTTTTTTAATGTCTCATAGAAAATGTAATTATTTTGGCATATGAACCCTTCTGAAAAGACTAAGGAAACATCAATTAATCTTCAGATTTGTCTAAGCTTGCCATTTTGGCTATTGATCACAGCTGATCAGCTTTTTGATATCAGAAAAAGATGATATACATGTGCCATTCATATCGTTCTCTCTCTCTCTCTCTCTCTGCATCAGAATTTTATCAATTAGTTCTGGAATTTCAGTTTTAGAATGGTATCTCTCTTAAAAAGTAGTAAAAATTAAAAATTAATTTGTTTAAAATAAGTATAACATAAATTACCTGCTAAAATTTGCTAAATCTTTCACTGCCTATTATACTTATGATTTCTTAAAATTTATTTTTTTACTATTAAAATAATCCTTAAAGGTACGTTCACACTGTGGATTTGTTGCAGCCATAGATCTGGGTAGTGAATCCATGTTAAGAATCCACTGAGACAGATATCCAACGTAGGTTTTCACACTGAGCAGGCACAACAATGGCATCTGATGCAGATCTTTTTTTATATTTATCAGTTTTAAATTTGTGTCCTAGCGCTACAGTCGGCAACCTGCTGCTGCACATGGCCCTTAAATGAATTTTTTTTTAAATTTTCTTTTAATATGATTGTACAAATGCAGGGAAAAATTGAAACGTACAATTTTAAAAAATCTGTCTAAAACAATAATTTCAAACTTGAAATTTAATTAGTTAATATTCAAACAAATATGGCTACTTTCAAATTTTAAAAATTTTAAACAAGTCAGCTTAAAATAAACTTATTAATTTTTTTTTGTACATTATTTTTTACTGTTTGCTTGCTACTCAACTGTCCACTGATGACAACTCATGCACAATTATTAAAAAAATCTAGCTAGGGCAATGCAACCATGTTGCGCATACAAAATACAGGAAGAGGTGAATATTCTACAATAATAAATCCATATGGTGCTCCATGTATCCACCATTTATTATGGGGTGAGAATAAAACCTGTTATCTTTTCAAAGGGATTTAATAATCATGATACTGACGTTTTGTTTGATCTCCATTAGTTATGTCCCTGTGTGCGGATGAGATCCACATATTATAGATGAATGGATTGTTTCTGTATATTGCCAGTCAACAATATACATCAAAAAAAAAAATCGAACTTATTAGCCCAAGTTTTTGTTTCAGTGAATAGCAAGTTGTCAACAAAAACTGACAATCCCAGTAAAAGAAAATCTGCCGTGTGAACGTACCTTGAGTAACTTTGAATCTTACAAAAATTTTATGGGCACAATTTCACTACATTATTTTAAAAGAACCAATTAAAAAATTCATATTTGTTATAAATAGTAAATAACACCAAAATTGTTAAGACAAAATGTTGTCTCTCACATTTAGATTATTTTGTGTCCTATCATTTTCAGATTTGTATTTCTCACTTAAACCAAAACTAGATTAGAGATCTATTATTTTTATGTATAATGTTTATTTTAAATATGCAATTAATAAAGGTTTCTTTTTTTAAAAGTTTGTTTAACAGTTGTACAAAAAAGTAAATACTGTTAAATCAGAGTTAGTCAAGTTTAAAAGTTTACGAATTACATATTTTGGTTATTGATGTCCATTAAGCATTTGAATTTAAAATGTAATTATTTATTTTTAATTTAGTGGTTCCCAGAAGTCAGCCACCACTGCCCCAATACTCCCATTATCCTAGTTGGGACCAAACTTGATTTGAGAGAAGACAAGGAAACCATTGAAAAACTTCGTGAGAAGAAATTATCTCCCATCACATACCCTCAAGGATTGGCCATGGCCAAAGAGATTGGTGCCGTAAAGTATCAGGAGTGCTCAGCATTGACGCAGAAAGGGCTGAAGAATGTTTTCGACGAAGCCATCCGCGCCGTGCTGTGCCCTAAACCAAAACCCAAAAAGAAGAAAGCCTGCATGATTTTGTGAGCACTTATATAATTCACTGGACCCAGTTTTTAAATACCATTCTTCTGCTGTATACCATTCTTGTATGTCTAATGTATAAAAATGAAAGTCTACTAGAAATGACATTTATAAGACATATTATTACATGTAGTTTCAATATCATTCTTTTATACTTGTATTTTAACCACTTTGTTGACGTGGGCAGGATGAATGAGCTCGACAACAATGGCGCAGTCACACAACTTGCACCTCATCCTGGTCATTGTGTGCACAACACAATACACCAATGCATTTTTTTTTTTTTAAGTTTTTCCTGTTACTGTTTGAGTTGAACCATCTGATCATGGCTGTTTTTTTTTTTTTCATTATTTATTTTCATTTTAGCAATAACCCAATGCATTTTTTTTTTTTTAAGTTTTTCCTGTTACTGTTTGAGTTGAACCATCTGATCATGGCTGTTTTTTTTTTTTTCATTATTTATTTTCATTATAGAATAATTATGCTTCATAACTTGGATCATTTCTGTCAAACCTCAGGCAAAGTTCTGGAGACGATTGATGTCATTCTAGCATGCTACCCTTTGAGTTTCTCTGGATCTGTGCCGGCATTTTAAAAATGATTTTCCAGTTTCTCTAACCACGAACAAAACTATTTATTGTTATACCAAAGTTACTAGCTGTGGCTCAGGATCATCGCTTAAGTAACACTGGTCTTGAAAGTTGGAACTTTAAGACCATTTAAAATTTTGGTCTCGGATCATAGAGTGAAATATTCAACCAAATCTTATAGCGAAACAAAAATCTAGAATGATATTAATATTGTTTTGTTTTTTGTTTCTGTCCAGACCTGAGGTTTGTCAAGTATTTTCCAGTTAGCACTGACTGCTCTATGGTTCAACTCAGATCTATTTTACTGTGACTGTGCTTTGTTCTTTTAACTGTATTTGTCCATTTTCTATGTTACAGCTGGTACCAGATTTTTCTTGTAATTGTTCAACCAGGGCTTGTCCCATACTTGGTATTTTAATATTTGGAGTTTGTCATGTGTGATATAAAAAATTTATGGTTTATTTGGTAATGGTTTAGTTTGGTCCATAAATAGTTTAGGTAAAAGTCACCAGTGTTATTTTATTTCTTCAGTTTTTAGAGAATTTTTTTTTTTTTTTTTTTTTTGGTTAGCTTTTTTTCCCCTTTTTTTTTTTTTTTTTCTTTTTTTAAAAATTTTTTTTTTTTTTTTTTTTTATGCTAGCTCATATTCCCCCTACTTCCTGCCATTATGCTTAGAGACTTAATTTTTTTAAAAATTATCTTCAAATAATTGGAAGATAACTTATTGACACTTTTAAAAGAGTTAAGGGGGCTCTCTATTTTCCACCATGAGAGGTTAGCTGTGGAGTTATTTTGTGTACACTGTTTTTGTTGACTGTTTATATGTGAAGTCAAAACATTACCAAATAAACTGAGACTGTTACTTAAGTTCTATACAGTATGTTTATGGATGGTTTCTCTGTCTCTTAGAATATAAAGTGATGTGACCAATATTCAGCATTTCCTGCGTGAAATAGGTTCGGACCATTTTTTGTTTATAAGTTCTAACTTTATGTAACTCTTATAAACAATTTATATGTTAAGTTCTTTTATGATCTTACCTGTAAATGAGTCAAAAATTAAATTATTCCATCATGTGTTTCAAGAGACCTACCTTCAACATGGCTGTTACCGTGGTAATGCGAGGTTGAGTTCTCTGGCCAGTCTTACAACATTAGCTAAAGGAGTGTTTGCAAAGCTTTTTATCCTACATTTTAAACTATCTTAGATTGTATTTGCATGGAAACATTAAAAACTTTGAATGCACCAGCCTGGAATATACAATGGTCGGTATAATGTGAATGGAGCTTGTACATTTGTCTAAAACTGTATAGTCTGTGTCGTAAATGGGTAAAGAACATTTCTAATTATTAGCTCATATTTTCTCATTTCTTACTCACCATTCGGACTAAAACAGCATTTTATAGGGTGCTTTCAAATATCTTCAACTTTATTATGATATGGTATTTTTCATGTAGATATTTGCCGGTGTCTTGATGTCACATCTCCATATGGCATGACACACTGTTGTCACCAAAGGCAATTATAGCTGGGCATGTGGCGGGCAACATTCATAGGCGGAAATGTTGGCCAGAGAGATGGAACATTGAAATAAGTGCTAGCTTCGTAGAGCAGTGTGTGGTTTTTGCCGTCAGTGGCTTGGCAGCTCTTACCGATACTATTGTTGGCTTTAACTTTTAGAGGTTACCGAAAAAGAGTTTATTGTGTGTACCAATGTTTCTAATTGTCCTTCTTCCCCACTTTTAAGGGAGGCTGGGCTTGATACATTAGTATTATTACTAACCTATGTGCATCACTGAATATTAGGTCATTTAAGGCCATTTTTAAACACTCAAATGCAGGTGAAGTTAAATGACTACCAAAATTTGAATGAGGAAGGTTTGTAGCAGTAGTGCACACAAATTGTCCTCAAGTTATTGATAAAAACCAGCTCTGATTTCAATGTAACCCTACTGCTGTTGTTACAGCTTGACAACAATTGGTTTAACTGTGATGGTTTGTTGCTAGTACACTTTTGATCTGCAGTGTTCAATATTCTCAATAAGTACACAATAAAGACTAAAGCATGTTCTGTTTGGAGTGGGTTTTTTTTCACTTTTAGTTAGTATTTTGTACTGTAACTAAAAATATTGCCAAAGGAGTTGGATCATTTTTAAATATATCACTTACCTTACCTAAAGCCAGTGTACTCTATCATCATTCATTTATTAGACTAATGCTGATGATAGCATACGTGAAAACAATACTTACTTCATTGGTTATATCTCCTTACTGATAAAATGAAACATGGACCTTTATGTAGTTAAACTATGTCAATGAAACTTGAGGTAGCCCAGCTAAAAGTCTGTCTTGGTCTAAAGTCATAAAATGATGGGTGTGGTTGATGCCTTATCATTATCAACAGTCAATAGTGTTTAACTAACTGTCCTAACTGATAATACATGAAGGACTGCGTTCACGCCATATGAAGGAATTATTAGTAGAACAATGTATGTGCAACTGCAAGCTTCAATCAAAAGACAGAACAAAAGATAAGAACGTTCTGGCTAAGAGCCTTCATCAGCAGACAGAACAAATGAAAATACCACAAGAAATGGAATACAAACTCTTAAGTGATTGTTATTGCAGGCAGTTGAGTACTAATTGGCTGTCCTAAATCTCCCACAACCTATACCATCATTTAAGATTCAGTGACAAATCAGTTCACTTGAAGTTGAATGTGACATGGTTACTATACCAACTTTTTCCTTTGACGGTGCTTCAGCTCATTTGAATCGTCCGCGAACATTGATGCCTGGAATGAGTTAATGGCAGTTACACAATGTGACAAAATCAATTTGAAAATTAATTTGGCGACGACCACCGGGACTAACACTAACAGTTCATATCTGGACAGATTTTTTGGCAGCGTGCTAAAGCGTGCGATGATTTTTGAAGAAAAGAATCGAGCTATGGTAATGCATACAGATTAGCACACACCGTGAGCACAATTATCTTTCCCTGCCCTGCATCTACTCACAAGGCAAACTTTACTTATTATTATTCAATAACTTTTAGTACATGATCAAACTCAAGTATGTGATCAAATCATATATATATATATATGCAAGTGAAAATTTGTGGCGGTGATTGTCTATTTATTCCACAAAGGCTTTTCAAGGAGTCATGGATGTTTACAAAACTTGACACATATTCATATATCCACCATTATCCGGAAGGAACTCTTAAGGGGTTATGAACTTTTATAACATTCTGTTTGGGGCCGGGGGCCCAAAATGTATTTTTTTCCTATTCGAGATATAAATAAAATTACTAAAAAATACTCCAACATGAATGGATGTATCTTGACCAAACTTAGAACACATACGCTTTATTATCCATGTATTCAAATATCGAAGGGTATTGAACTCATAATATCCATTTCTCTGGGTCGCCTATAACCTATATATAAATATTAATAGGCTTAGACAACACTTTAGGTTCTATGTGAATTGATGGATATTGGCCTAGCTTGGTAGCAATGCCCTTCATTGCATTGTCTGTATTGAAATATCGGTGGATTTAAAACTAATCATCCAATCTAGAATTTTCCAGAAAGTTCGATAATTTTAAAAAGCTATATGTATGGAATTTTAATTTTAAAGTAGATTTTAATCGGATAAATTTTAACTCAATAATTTATCTGAATGATTTTTATAGGGCCCCCATCTCAGGCAAAACTAATTCGGTACAGTTATGGAATGGGTCCCCTCTTATTATAGCTATAGGCTATAGCAGTGCATATAGTTCTATAATTTTTCGAGTTAAAAAAATAATTAATTTTACTCAGAAAGTTATTGTTTACAGTTGACATGTTTGGGGGAGGTTATTAAATGGTATCCAGAATGTCCTAGAAATTTCTATATAGTTATACGGGGATATGTAAAGGGATATAGAAGAAGCTTATAGTAACGTTAAGGAGATCCAGCATTAAATTGAACCCAACTGTACTGTAACGTGATTCAAACAGGTAACGGGATCAAACCGGGACCGGAATTCTATCAGGAAATGGGATCCTATCAGAGAAGAGGATCCCACCGGGAAACAGGATACTTGCGGGATCGGCATCATAACGGGATCCCACTCAGATCGGAATCCTATCGGAAAACTCAAACCTACTGAGATCGGTACCCCACCGGTATCGAGATCCGACAGCTATCGGGATCCGACAGCTATCGGGATCCCACCGGTATCGGGATACCACCGAAACCAGAATACCGATGGCATCGGGATCATACCGGAATTGGGATCAAGAGGGATCGGAATCCCACCTGGAAACGGTATAGGCTACCCACGGGAAGCGATACCGACGGGATTGGGAACCCACCGGGCTCGGAATAATTATAACGGAGTAGCTATAGGTACCCGAGTACCTACAGCAGCAAATAGCTATTCGGACCCGGCTGGTCACGTGAGGGCTTTATAATATTCGTTTGGTCACGTGACGGTTATCACGGATATTTCCTGTTGGTTTGCCATTACACATTACTATCAATCGAGTAATGTGCCATAATTTGAAGACTTTCATGACCCGGCAGCGTTGAAGAAACACGAAGAACACGTACAGCTAAAAGCAAGTAAGAATACGTTTATGTTTATAACTTCATTGTATTTTTTAATTCTATTTTAAATATAGTTCTGTAGGTAATCTACCACTTGAGCGTCGGTCCAGCACCCACGGCCACGGCCCACGTCTTTTAAATTTTGCTCTAATAAGCCACATTCTTCGTGCACTGTAAAATAGCACTTTTTAAACAATCAAATCCATTTTTGAAAGCTTATAACAAGAAGACATACCTCATTAACTTCACTTGACTCTATCAAAACAATATTTAATTGATACAGCATAGACGCTGCACAAAACTGCTACTTTAATAAGAACAGAGTACCAAGTAGGTTGGAGAACTAGTGAAAAATACCAATAATTATAAATTAATTATAAATGGCTTGCATTAAGTCCATTAATTTTTTAACACTTCAGGTTGCAGCAGAACAGAGTCTGGGAGCCTCTGTCCTAGTCAATTACATGCCATAATAAACACATATCTTTACAGTTACATTTTCTCTTAACACCTAGCATCATCCTAATCCCCCTTCCAATAATAAATATTAGTATCTTGATCCTTTGAATGCACTTTATATAAAGATAAATCCCGCGTGCATGTAAAAAATATCAAAAGACTGTATTGCATTGGTTAGTTTCACTGATTAGGTTAGGGTAAAGTCTTGCGTCTTGCACATTCCTAATTTAGTTAAAATTAGATAAAAATTCCTAAAAAATCTAAATTTCCTTCTGACATATTGAGTGCATTTTTGCTGTAAAAGAAATGATTGAAAAATTCAAAAGAGCTATTTAGATGGATTGCTTCTTATATTTAGATTCATCAGTCGCTATAGCATTTTTTTTTTGTTGTTAAAATCATAGTAGTAATAATCAAGAGTTACATCTTGCAGGTTAGAATTATATTACCATTGATCTATGACAAAAAAATCTCATTAAAATTTTTAAAGATTCACTACTGTAATGCAGTTGTAGTTAAAATCTTGCACTGAGCTTGACGTGACCATTTTCAAGGTTTTCTTTTGTTCATTTAACACCACCTCCCTAATTCCAATAGTATTTGGACTTAAACTATTTAATAGATTAAATAAACAAAGCTATTCAACTTTCCCTTAGAGAACCAGGAATTTTTTGTCGAAACACCCATGCAAATATGGCTGGTGTAAAAGCAATGATTACACCAAGTGTGTGATTAATTTTTTTGGTACTTTTTATGATGGTAACTTTCAGGTTAAAATTGTTCATAGGATATTGTCTTCATATTAATGTAAGCTTGCGCTCTAATATAATAAAGTTTCTGTCTTCTACTAATTAATGTATTATTTTACTTCCAGGTTAAAGTTGTTGTTTTCACAGAGATCACTTGAAGACCCCCATCACTGCCAGAATTCACAGCTGCTCTTATGATGAATGTGCAGGATGAATCATGACATGCCAGGACAATGACTGGTCAACATTTTACTTCAGGTAAATCCAGTCCTTTTTATTCTATTTATTTTTCATTACCAATGCCACTAATTTAAAAAAAAATATTTTTGGTTTTATTTTTTCACATTTTAACTTGATGCTTGATTTATCACACTGGGTAATAATCTTGAGGTAATTTGCCATTATTGGGATCTTGGAAATTTATTCCCAAATGGATCATAAGCCAACCTCAATCTTAGTTTTGGCCAGGAAAACTCTGAAAAGTGTGTAATCTGCTAATTAGTGTACTCTCTCAGTTTTGGCTGGGAAATTATTTTAAAGGTTTTCTTCGAAACCTTAAAAATAACTGCTTATTAAAAGACTTTAAACTATTAAACATTCAGTATTATGTATAACAGCGACTCACTTCACTTTTCTACATATATATACCGTAACTACATTGAACAGAATCAGTCATATGCTCACACACAGACACAATCTTATTGTTTTCTATAATAGAATCAATGTACCTGGTGAAAACCTCCTGTGACCGACTTAAAGGCCCACTTGTACCATTGAAATATTTTTTGTGTAAATAGGCCTTTGAATAGGGATCTACAGTACATGCTGATTTTCGATTTATAGCCATGTCTAGACTTATCTATGTGTTGATCATTCTTAAACATCATCCAAAAATTCAAATTAAATAATTATAATAATAAGTATGCCGTTAAATGGGAGAAATAGAGATAGATAAACAGATCAATTTGTTAATGCTGATCATTAGTAGGGCCCTGGCCTGTTTCACCACATCCTTCCATTCAGACATCATCATCATAGGTGCTACAGCCCATCATATCTGTCTGTAGATCACTTTTGCTGCTCTACAATCTAATATCCTCTCAAGGTTTCTTGCCCAAAGCAGCCTGCACATTTAAATTGCAGCAACTACGGATGGTTCCGGTACTGAAAATGTTCATTAGGAAATTGCATCAGCGGGCGGTCGAGCTAGTACATTAGCTCTTTATGCCCTCCCCAAAGCACACACACCCTCACTCCCCAAGCCTGAGTTATTGGGCAGGGTAGCGGAACGTTGGAGACTTCCCTTTGCCAGGACAGCCCCAGCCCTCACTCACTCCATTGACTACCAGTGGAGGTCACCCCAGCACAAGGACATCCGGTAGGCTGGTGACGCTTCTTTCACAGCATCAGGAGTCGGGATGGTGTATTTACATCCTAACTCTGCCCATCCCTGTGAACGCCCGACGCCGTCAGATACAGATTTCTACAGTGGGTTTCTATCTTGAAACTAATTTACGAAGCAGCTGGGACGAAACGGTTGCCTAGGTACAACTACCTTAATTGCTATCTAAATAGAACCATTGGCATGAGTTGCCACTACCCACCTCATGCCTCGTATCCTTAAAGGGCAACATGTAATCATGCTCCCTACCCTGTTTCTGACGTTTTATTTCCAGCTGTAGATTTTCCACAGCTGGTAGCCCTTTAAGTGCTTCCATTTTTGGCAGATACTATGCACGCTCTTTGTCTGCCAGCACAGGCTCACGCAATAATGTTGGTTTTGGTCCCAGTCTAGCGCTAGGGGGCAGCACCTCTTTAGCCAGCAAGCCACTACAAACTTGTCAACCAGAGCCTGAGGGGATATATATACCCATCCATCATTATCTAACACAGGACTGTATATTTTTCTGAGGATTTTCCAGGTATTGAACAGGTAAAGTTGTATATAGGGCCATCGTAGTTTTCCTTGAGAGATTTCTGCTTCCTAGTTTTAGCTCGTGTAGGCCGAAATAAGAAGAATGGCCTGCTTTTATCCTTTCTTTCATCTCTGTCATTATTTCATCTGTCTCTCTCGCTCACTCACTCTCTCTCTTCTCTCTCTCTGGTGTGCTTGTTTACTTTGATTTTGTCACCTGTGTGTCTGATACGTGACTAACATACACTTTGTATTCGCTTCATTTACCTTTAGAGGTAACTCTTCTAATTCATGGAATGCTTAAATTATATCAATGCTGCTTCTCCCCGGTAAAGCTATGTTGTCTGCATATGGTTGGGCTTTTTAAAGTTGGTTGGTGTCCTGATGGTTGAGATTCTGTTACGTTGTTTGTGATAGTTCATCCTGTGCTCACATGTATGTTTCTCTGGAAGTTGTTTGTGATAGTTCATTTGGTGCGCACATGCATGTTTCTCATAACGCTTTCTAAAGGGATGTTAAATAGGATACATGCCAGTGAGTGTCCTAGACTCAGTGGCCCTGATTAATATGAAAATTCCTCAAGTACTCTTCCTGTACTTTGATTCTTTTTTGGAGGTAGCCATCGTCATTTATAAACCAGGTAAGTTTGTTAGAAACCAAGTTTCTATAGTGCACTTTGCAGATATTTCCTGTCTAAGCTGTTGTGTAGTCCATATATAGTTGGTGTATGGGGATGTTTCTTAGCATTTCTTCTGGAGACATCTGGTGGTCGAAATATGATCTGTGGTGGGGGGTCTATTCTGTCTGAATTCAAATAGTCACCTAGAATATGTTCAGTAAACCTTTTGAGTTTTCTTGCTATTAATTTGTTGATGATTTTGTAGGTTACATTAATTAGGAAGATTCCCTTGTAATTTGAGCATTCCAGTTTAGATCCTCTCATGTGAATTGAGCGCAGTACCCCTTTTTATTTGGCATTTCTCTTCTTCCTGCCAAATTCTTGATATGAAGCTCTATATTTGTCTATGCAGTTCGTTTTCACTTAGTTTTATAAGTTCCACAGTGATAAGGTCGGTTCCTGGGGCTTTATTATTTTTCATGGTAAAGATCACGCTTTTTGTTTCATAGTTGGTTGGCTGCCCAAAGGGTACAGTTCTTGTGGTAGTTTGTAATCCTCATTGGCTCCACCATAAAAGCCATATAGCATCCCTTCAAATTGTTGTGCCCTTCTAGTACCTTTTCTGTGATCAGTTCCTTATCTATAATGCTGATCACTGATAGGATTCCTAATAAATGCTGCTAGTTGTGCTGTATGCATGAATAAACAAATCCATGTCTTAATTGAAAGCTATTTTATTTTATAAAAAAAATGTGATAATTAAAACATTTTTATCTTCCCTTATTATAGTATAGGCGATATTTTAGAATGAAAACCTAAAAACATGTTAAAGCTTAGACTGTAGTGATTTGAAGAAGTTGTTTACCGTTTGTGCTGGTCGTCACTGTCCATCATATACATTTGCCTTTGTAAAACATATAACACGGTATAGCTTAAATTTCTTTTAAAACTTTTTCACAGCACTCCCATGTATTTCCAAAAATCTTGTTTAATCTGGGCCTAGGGGAGGGGGGGGGGGGTGTTTAGCCAGCCTTAGTAAACAACACGACTATATTTTTTTAATTTTCTGAAAAGGGGATGCAGCGTAACAATGCATTTTTTTTCAGGTTTGCTCAGTTCCTTTTACCTAACCTGATTGCTACCATTTTTAATATTTTTTTGCTTGTCTCGCTCTCTCTAATCTTCAAACTGCACCAAGTTGGGTGTCACCTTGTGATGTGTATGCATAATGTGGGGTGTGTACATAAGGTGGGTTGTACGCCCCACATTGGAAAACAATTCCATTAACCAAAGAGATGTTGTAGAATAGATTAATTATGTAAGCCTACAATATTATAATTCATCATAAAATCACCTTTCTCTTCTAACTTGTAAAATTAGTGTAAATCATTTGTTCCAATGCAAGTGAATAAAAAGCAAAAAATTATAAAGTATGTCATTCAACACGGCTCCTCAGGAATAATCATTCATTTTGAGCATGTTCTAAATCTTAATTTACTGTAGTTACTGCAGTTATTAACTCTAAAAAAACAGCAGATTTTTCAATTTGTTGATATTACAACTAACTATCAAAGTGTCTCATAGGTGTAATTTTGTAGCTAAAGGTAATTGCATGCTCTTATATTGATATTAGGTGATGCTCTTTAATTGATATTAGGTGTTTGTTCAAAATATACTTTCCAAAATTTATTTATTATTATTTTTAGGCAAAACAAAACATTTTTGAGTCGACAAAAAACATAGCATCACAGCTTTACAAAGAAGGGAAAAAAATTGTTTCCAATTATATTAGTTAATTTTATATTTTATTACCATATACTCAATACTACTAATACTACAACAAATATTCATTTTTCAAAAGAATAGACTCACTTTGTGGACAACGTATCAATCAAGGAAATAATGTCACAAAAAGTCACAATTATAATATAAAATAAAATAATTTTCAAACATATGCATGTAATTATCACTTAAAAAATTATTAGTAAGAATTAAATAAAAATAAAAGCTAAGAAAAAAGGTACATTTTTATTTTTTATTTTATATCAGAGATATCGATCAGATTATCTAATCGGTCAACCAGATTATGCATATACATTCTTGAAAACAATTTCTTTCTTTATTAAAACATAAAAATGTTTCACAAACAAAGGATCTGATATATACTCTGACCCTTTTACCCTTGTTTTGGAAATGTAATTTAAAGTTTGTTTGTTATTGTCATGTTGCAGGGCACATGTAAAAATGTCAGACTTTGAAGTAACTGGTACATCGTCAAAGATAAGATAAGATTCTTTTATTGATCCAAACAAATGGAAATGTTTTATGATTGCATTGTACAATTTCAGCACATATAAAAAAACAATTTGAACACAAGACATTTGTAATAAATTTTTCACTAGCAGCCATTCAGTGACTTCTCTTAGCCATATCAGGGATTTATTAGTTTTTATTAAGATTTGTGACTTAAGGGGGAGCACGCTGGTAAATTCGTACAGATTAGGGAACAAAAGAATTGTTGTATTTTTCAGTCCTTGCCGTGATGGAAAGAATTTGTACCAAACGGACCAATCCTAAGTATCTGTGATGAAGAGTGTGGGTTGTATCATCCAAAATGTGTTTAATTTTACAATAACATCTTTCTTCAAATAGTTCTTCCAGTGAAAGATGTTTAGTTTGTGTTATGTTCCTAGCTTTCTTGATAAGTTGGTTTATGTGGTGTTTAATATCAGACGTTGAATTCCCACACCAGAAGATAATACTGAAATTGAGCAGGCTTCCAATTGTTGAACTGTAGATTAAGTTTACGCCGAAATTGTACAGTTTTTTGAGGAAGGTGAGTCTTTCTGAATTTCCTATACAGCATTTGTCCGTGCTCCTGCCATGTTAGCTTATTATTAATGGTGACACCTAAGTACTTATATGCGTCTACTTTCTCTCCACTTTGATTTTTTATGTCGAGATCTGTAATCTGGTGTTCCTCCCTCTTGAAATCAACAACCTTTCCTTTGTTTTTGAGACATTCAGCGGGAGAAAATTTTCATCGCACCAATTGATAAAGCTTGTTACTAAGTTGCGGTATAAGCCTTCTCCTTCAGATAGTAAGCCAATGATGGTGGCATCATCAGCAAATTTTAAGATTGGAACGGTGTCACTTGAGCTTTGAATAACATTGGTATATATTGTATACAGTACAGGGGAGAGAACGCAGCCTAAATGTCCTAATGTCCTATGTTTCCAAAAGTGTTCATTAATTGCTACATTTTCATGATGCTGATACAGTTCTTTTTATTTTGCATTAAGGAACTTAAGAGTCTCCCAATTTTGCACAGCTTGTCTCCTTTATTTTCAGTATCAGAAACTTTTTGGAAACTCAGTATGGCCATGAATCTGTCCTTAGTCATATTTCATCAAATAAGGATTCCCTGGACCACAGTCTTGTAAAATAAGTACTTAAATAAGTACTGTATTCTTAATAAATCCTCTTAGTGGATAAAACTCTTCAATGAAGCTATACCAATTTTATAAAACAGAAAGTTTCTTTGGTTCATTGTCCTGCACATTGCGTACTAACAAATATATGCAACCCAATTTGCAGTAAATTAGAGTTTGAAAAAGTCTATTTGCTTTTGAAATCTCCTTATATCTCTCTTGTTTAAACATTCATTAGTAAGCAGTATGCTTTTTATGTCTGGTCTAAATGCACAAATCCACTTTGAGTCCCACAGTCATTGTCATCATAATCATACTCATCGACATCTGCCCATCATAGATGCTGTCAAAATATATTTAAATTTAATTAATTTAGCTCAAACACAAAATTTACAATCTAAATAAAAAGACATCAAAATAGAAAACAATCTGCCTCAATTACTTTTAATTCAACTTTTCATTGAAAAGGGAACTCAGCTGATTGTCTACAAAATAATATCCATGGATACAGCATTGTTTACATTTGACATTGGGCTAACTGAAAAATAATAATATAACAATAATTTTATAAATACAAATTAGTTTAAGTTAAAACAAATAAATAATGCATTCTATTTTTTATAACCATTTACGAATTTTATACTACCATGAAGAAAGCTAATAATAGGGCTAAGAAGTAGATATCACAGTATTAGTTGAGTAGAAATGAAAAATCTTAACAAAACTTATTTACTGTTATGATGAAAAGGGTTTGGAAATTTTGGGGGGGGGGGGCATTTAATTAATGTTAGATGGGACACTTTTTCAAGGTCACTACACTTTACTGAGACCTTAGCATGCCTCAAATTTGAAATACCCGATACTTTTTTAATGCTTTTTCTATAAGGGAATGTGGGAGGTGGTGATATGAAACCTTTTTGGGTGTTCAGATGGGGAGTGGGGTAAAAATGGTTGTGAAGAACTGCTGTAAGTGGTGAGGGATGTACAATATCTTAACAATAATTATAATCATTGGTCAAAACTAACAGCCCTCCTTAGCTTAAAGTTTAACTTTATTTGAATAAGTTTGAGAACCACTGTGCTAGTGTGTTAAATGTGAAGTAAATTTTGATGGGTAAAAAGAGTTCGAAATGATATTAGCGTAGCGAGGATGTTTGGCGCCCGGGGACGAAATTTGGGCCCAGGGATAAGGTTCATTTCAAAGCGCCCCTTTTCTTTTTTTCAACTCTGAAATCCCGTTATTTTTATCAATAAAATAATATCAAAGCACATTTTGGCGCCCCGGGACATCTGTCGGCCCCCCCCCCCTTTCTCGCTAACCCTCTGATACTATACTAGATTTATTAAGCATTCCTTCATCATGAGCTGTAATTATTCTTCAACAGGAATGAATGTTCAAGAGCAATCACAAGATGAATAGTCGAGAGAAACCACACCTCAACAAGTCATGCTCTAATGATCTTCCATCTCATAGAAATCAATCCATTACATGACAGTTTTGGACAATAAGGTATGTGAAATTTTACTATGAAATGAATGAGCGTGATAAGTTGGGCCAGCACACTGGGTATAGCAAATAGTAAATGTATAGGAAATGTTCAACATTAATACAGCAAAATATTTGGAAAAAAATACCTTTACCAGCATAACAATCGGTCGACTATACTACTTTAGTGAAAACTTGGGCATAAACAAAAATAGTAAATTATAAAATGAGCAATAGTAATTATTATTTAAGATTTTATTAAATGTAATGAAACAAGCAATAGTCATTGTAACCTGTATTTATCAAATTAAAAGATGAATCAAATTTCATAGTCATTATAAAAAAGTATAATTATTTAGAACAGTGGTTCTCAACCTTTCTAATGCCGCGACCCCTTTATAAAGTTCCTTATGGTGTGGCGACCCCTAACCATAAAATTATTTTCATTGTTACTTTATAACTGTTATGATTCGTAATGTAAATGTCTGATATGCAGAATTCATTTTCATTGTTACAAATTGAACATAATTTAAGCATTAATCACAAAAAACAAGATATTGCGAAATATTAATTTCTGATTACAAAGAAATGAAATTTTGTCGTGTAGCATGGGTAACAGTCTTAATTTAACAACAGTAAACTACTTTGCTACATTTTGCAACCAGTATGCTAAAAGCCAACATCAGTGCCAAGGTTTAGATTGTTTCTTTCTTACCTGATCAGAAATGCTCAGAATAGTCTTTGCACGAGCACAACGAAGATGATCTTCCACAAGTCTACTTCTATCTTTAGGCTTGATTACCAACAAGCTGGAAAACCCTGTTTCACGAAGATATGTTGTTGGAAAGAAAGAGGAAAGCGCAACAGAAAAGGGTTTGACTGCAAACACTTGATCCAGAATTTTGTAACTGGCATTGTAGAGAAATAATTTCTTGCTGTATCGCTGTCAATCCAGGAAAATCCTGTACTGAGCAATTTTGTGGAAATTACCGCGACTCAGAAAAATCTTCAACTTTGACTGTGAATGGACTTCTGGCAAGTGCAAATGGGGTGTGAGGTAGATTTGGAAAGTACAATGAAATTTCATCTGCAAGCATGTGCAAGTGTTTCTTCACAGAATTTATCATTGTAATTCCTTTGTCTGGTTCAATATCATGAAACAAGATAATATGGGCAACGTATACATTTTATTTTCATCCAATTTTTTTGGCCAAAGCTGAAATTAAAATTTAAATGATCACATCTTTTTAGGGAAATTGTAGGATGTTGCATTTGGTCCTTGCAGTGATAAATTTAACTCATTTAAGACGGCGAAGATGTCAACCAAGTAAACTATTTTCTACAGTTCACTTTTATCACTAAAAAGAGCTTCGAAGTGCGGTCTTGCTTTCTGATTTAAAAAAGTTTTGAGTTCATCACGTAGCTCAAAAACACATTTTAAAACTGTTCCTTTCAACAACCATCTCATTTCGGTGTGAAATAGCAGAGCATTGTTCGACGCATCAACTCGTTGCCCAGTCGAGTGTTTAAAGTGCTTGCCTTTACAAAATTGACAGAACTTTGACACTTTTCGTTAATTCTTTTAACTCTTGTGACAGCGTCTTCATAGCTAATATTTGCCGATTAATCAATCAGTAAGTCCCAATGACTTTTTGTGACTCATTCAGTATTAGACGTTAAATCCATATTGATATCCTAGCATAGCTGGAGCACCATCTTTGCAAACAACCCAAACATTTGCCAAGAGATATTATGATCTTTCAGAAATAAATCAATTCTGTCAAATACATCACGTGCAGAAAAGAAACTCATCTTAAAGTCACCATCATTAATATACCTCACATAAACTAGTAACTGTGAACAGTTTGCAATGTCTGTAGATTCATCAAGCTGGATACTAAATATTGGAAGTGGAGCAGATTTAATTTCCTGGATTACCTGATCAAGAATATCAACAGACATGTCATCTGTTTTTCTACCGACAGTGTCGTTAGTTACGGCAATTGCACTCAGCTTCGAAACAAATTCGTCTCCAATCATAATGAAAATTTCTGACATTTCTGGTGTTTTAGCCAGACCAAATCAATCGGTCCCTGTAACTCTGGCAATCCCTAAACTTCATTCCACTCAGAACTGATGCTTTTATATTTCCATGCTTTGATTCCCAACTGCAGTAGATCTGAGAATGAAAGATTGTGCTATTTGCGAGGAAAAATGCTTAATTAACATTTATTAAAATTCATGCTCCCATCAAAGATATGGAAGGTTGGGGAAAAGAATCCTTTTATGAGACACTGGAAAAGATCTACAAAGAGGCAACACGACATGATATTAAAAAGTGAGTGATGACTTCAATGCCAACCATTGGCAAGGTAAAGTCTGCATAAAGAATCCAATGACAATGGGATCCGACTCATAGACTTTACTTCAATAAAAGAGATGTCAGTTAGCAGCACCAAGTTTCCACTCAAAAAATATACATACCTAAAGTTACTTGGAACTCACCAGATTGAATAACCACGTTTTAATCGATCGTTTTAAGGATCAGACTAGACATACTAGATGTAAGAAGCTATCAAGGAGCAGATGCAGACTCTGACCATCTACTTGTAAGGGTTAAATATAAGCAGAGAAGAAGCATTATTCACAATGGCCAAAATCAAATAGAAAAGTGATTTCCAAAAACTTTCCAAAAATGATGTAACAAGTAGAAGCATCACAGGAGGAAACAGGGAAAACAACATAAATGAACAGTGGGATCGGGTTAAAAAAATGCTGTGAAAACATCAGAAAATCAGAAAAAGTAGGAGGATTGCAGCAATCAATGGAGTAGGCTGATTTGATCATGAATGTAGACAGACTGTTGAAGAAAGGAACAAAGCCAGAGGAAAGCCATAAAAATGTGTAGGAAGAAAAAGAGGACATGCGGAAAAAGCTAAATGAAAAAGAAGACTTATCAAGGGAGGGAAACATCAGAGCAATGTACATAAAGATAAAAGATGAAAAGAATGGAAATTTTGAGGACATAATAAGTGCAGACAATAGACAAGATGAAGAAACTCAACCACCAAATGGAGGACCAGACCTTTTAATAAACTATTCAACTCTAGAAGAAACTTCAGACGTAATTAATTCTATGAAAAACCACAAAGCCCCTGGAGAAGATCTCATCACAGCAGAACTTATAACTAAAATTTGTCAAGAAGAGAAAATTCCAACAGAATGGCAAACAGCACTAATAACCCCACTACACAAGAAAGCTTCCAAACTTCAGTGCACAAACTACAAAGGAATTTCCCTATTAAAAGTTACTTACAAAATACTGACAAAAGTAGTTGCCAAAAGGCTACAGCCTTTCACTGAAGAAATACTAAGTGACTTCCAATGTGAATTCAGACAAAACAGATCGACTGATCGGATGCCTATTGGAGAAATGTTACAAACATAATATCCCAGTACATCAACTCTTTTGGCATATGACAGCATCAACACCAGGTTGACATGGCTATTCTCGACTTCTCAAAGGCCTTAGACACTGTTCCACACAGCCTTCTTCTTCATAAGCTCCACCACTATGGCATTACCAGCAACCTTCACTCCTGGCTCTCAACATTCCTAACACAACGTACCATGTAAGTAGTGGTAGACGGCGTCCGATAAGGGAAAGCTACCGTAGACTCAAGAGTTCCACAAGGCACAGTGCTGGGCCCCCTTCTCTTCCTCTGTCACATAAGTGAGGCTGTTTGCAGATGACTGTCTTGTCTACAGAGAGATAAATGGCTACGATGACCACAACCACCTCCAAACACATTTGAAGTACCTAATGAATTGAGCGGACAATTGGGCATGAAATTTAATGAAACCAAATGCTACACAATGACCATCTCAAGAAAAAAAAAACATCAACCTATATGTACTCACTAAACGAGACAATTCTCCAACAAGCATCAAATAACCTAAAATGGTCACCTCATATAAACAAAATTTTAAAAAAAAAAAGCCAACTCCACCCTTGGTTTCATCTGAAGAAATCTGTGCCACGGCCGAACTTCCTGCAAAAGAAATTCATATGTCTCACTCGTCCATCCACTACTAGAATATGGTGCGATCATCTGGGACCCACACCTTAAGCGAGACGTGGACAAGATGAAGCGAATTCAACTTACTGGGGTGCGTTTTATAGCTCGAGACCACAAATCCAACCCCAAACCCCCATTAAAGACAGACGAGAGGGACTCCGCCTGACATTCTTATATAAAGTGATCATGGGACTGGTGCCGGCCAACTCAGCAGGCTCGTACCTCACCCCGCAGAAGCCGGGTAGACTGATCAGAGCAAAACGATGACTAAACACTGACAATCCCATAAACAATTACACCCGAAACATTAGCAAATGCTTCAAAGTGCCTCAGTGCACAACAGTGCAGTATAAACAATCTTTCTTCCCACGCACAATAATAGCATGGAACCACCTGGACAATGCAACTGTGAACTCGACATAGGTCGAAAGCTTAAGGCTGCTCTGGCATCAGCTAGGAACTGTTAGAATAGCAACATCCTACCCCCAACCATTGCACAGATGCCAGTACATGGATGCAGCAACGAACACAACCAAAACCAGAAAAGAAAATATCTTTATAAGACTGATACATAAAATAACTGAAAATGCGTTTGCTTAAGAGGTTCAGGGAGAATATTCAAAGGAATTTCAGATTAGACGAGGCCTAAGCAAGGAGACTCTCTGTCATACATGCTATAACTCTTTAATACTGTTCCTCATGTTGTGATGACCTCCCTACTACAAAATTATTGTCGTTGCTACTCCATAACTGTAGAGTATGTGTGTTTTCTGATAGTCTTAGGTAACCCCTGGGAAAGAGTCAATCGACTCTCAAATGGGTTGAGAAGCATACATATTGACATCTGAGGAAAACCCAAGACCCGCTCTCTACAATCAACCCCTTCAGTATCTTGTATATGCTGATTACTTTTTCAGCACTGTAAGGGAAAAGTAGGAAAGATCTATCAAAAGCCTTTATTGAATTAGAAGACTCTATAAAATGGATTAGCTATGGAATTTCTAGTTTAAAAATTAACTCAAATAAAATTAAAGCATCCAAGTTCACCCTCGGGGATGATAATGCTTCGAGCATAAAATCACTATAATCAGGGTTTGGAAGTCATAAAATCATTAAAATACCTAGGATCTTTATTAAATGAAAGAAATGAATACAGAAATAAAAGAAAGAATATCGGCAGGAAATAGAGCATACTTCAGTAGTCAGAAAATTTTCAAAAGTAAAAAGATATAAGCAAGTGAAACTTGGACCCTAAAAAAACCGACAGTAAACCTATTAAACTCATGGGAGAGAAAAGTTCCCAAAATAGCCGAAGTTGACCTGATATTACCACTGCTCATGTTAATGAAGTAATCCAAATGTATTTATATTCTATCTTTGGTTATTTTACGAGAGTTAAAAAGTTGTGCATGACTGATAAAATTATCTGATTGAATTACCATCTTTTTTTTTGTAAAGGGATCATTGGTGATCCTGTGATTGTAGATATGTATCAGACTTTATAAGTAGTATTAGGATTTATTAGAAATGAGTTTAGCATATTACAAGCTGGTGACCAAGGAAGTGAAGTTGAACCCATAAACTGTCATTGGTGAGGGATATTATCAGTAAAGTCACTGAAGGAAATTTAAAAGCTTGTGATTTGCCAATTTAAATGAAGTTCTCATTTCATTATTCTAAATTATCTAACTAGACTCAATCAAAATATTTATGTTAATTTTGCTGTATTTAACAACATAACATAAACAAGAGATGTAACGATAAATGTGATTAAACATATGCTTGAATTTATTTGTATCATATTATAATTGACTTGATATTTACGTAAAATAGTTGAAAATGCCTATCATAGATTTAAATATGGTAGCAGATAATGATTTATCCATTTGGGAAAGATAAGGAGAGGTTATTTTACCTTTACCGATAATAAATCTTAGTTGATAAATATTTCTTTTATTTTCAGATGGCGTTCAAGAATTGAAGACAAAAACTATGAGGGAAGACTCAAATCCTCTTCAATTGGCGCCAAACAATTCAAGGAAAAGAGTATGAAGAAAAGTCAATATCTCGCATTGCTTTAATAAATAGATGGTGCTTATTTATTGTTTGTGAATGTGAGGCAAAGAGAAGATATTTACATTGCTTAAAAATAAATAGATGGTGCTTAACTAATTGTATGTGAGAGAAAAAGAAGATATTTAATGTTTAAAATAAAAGAAAGAAAAACATTTGAAGTTTTTAAAAATTTATTTGATTGAAAAAAGAAAATGAAAACATGAATGCTCTTTATTTTAGGGGGAGAAAAACAAAAATTATCCCCGCGAGACTATCTCCAAAGAGATGAAAACATGAATACTCCTGGTGATATACAGTGAGTTATCTTTACAAAAGAAACTTTGGTAACTTAAGGACTTGGTGAAATCCAAGCTACCTAAAAAATTGGGGTAATTAGGGGAGAGACTGCAATCAGGGTAGTACAAAATAAAATGAGTATAACAGTAGGGTTCAACCTGTAAAAATAAATGCAACAAAACAGCGAATGTTTTGGCAGAAAGCCTTCATCAGCGAACAGAAAAAACGGTATAAAAATAAGAAATAGCACTTAGCTGGTACCGTAAGTAGTATCTGTGGGCAGCAATAGATGTGTGGCAGAAGGAAAGTGAATGAGAGTTTAAATATGCAGCGGCGAAAAAAAGGGGGGAGAAAAAAAAGTTGACTGTAATACTACTTACCAGCTAAGTGCTATTTCTTATTTTTATACCGTTTTATCTGTTTTTTTCGCTGACGAAGGCTTTCTGCTGACACGTTCGCTATTTTGTTGCGTTTATTTTTTCAGGTTTAACCCTACTCTGTTTTACTCATTTTTATTTTTTACCTAAAAAATGTAGGCACCTTATTCCACCAAGCCCTCCAATTACACATGTTACAGGCAAAGTGTGAAATCCAGGCATTCTATAAGATCTACTTCAATTTAAAAGTTTGTTTATAAAAAGTCCAGGCACTAAAGCTATAGACAATACTGCTGGATATCTCAACAGTTAATCTATAGAATGCCTGGATTTCATACTTTTCCTGTAAAATACAAATCAATCCATTATTTATGAACATTTGCTATTTGTCTAAAACCACCATAATCTTAAGATCTCGCTAAAAAAATATTTACAATGAATTCACATGGTTGGTGTTTAGTTTTTGTACAAAAGACATTTGTATGTTTATCACATGGGGGACTTTGACATCATAATTCTGCATTGCCCCTGTTATTATTTTATTGCTTGTCGCCAAATAATTAAACCGTATTTGTGCACAATTGGAGTCTCATCATTTGATGACCAGCAATATACAATATCACACATCCTTAACTGATTCTAAACAACATATTTACAATGGTATATGTTCAAAGTCTTAAAGTACGTTCACACTACCGAATAGTTACTAGGATTCTTGCCTTTTAAACAAGATTTGTTGAGCACTGAACAAAAAATGATGGGACTGTTTATGTAACTTGCCAGCAGAAACTGTACTGGACCAGTGAAATGAAATATGCCAGTCAGCATCTGATATAGTATATAGAGAGCAGCTTGTAGTCACAGAAAGTTGAGAATCCATGTAACAAATCTGCAGTGTAAATGTACCTTTAAAACTACACCATCTAACACCGGGTACATTTGATGACCAACACTGTATACATCCTTTACTAATACTAGACAACATAGATCTACAAAGTCTTATGCCTACAACAGACCTGTTTACCCTCAAACTCTTAAAATCGCACACTTATCATCACAAAATTGTTAAATACCTTATATTTATAGTAAAAAAATAAACATACAGTCTATTTAATGTTTACACCTCAAAATCGTACATAGTATGCCAAAATAGTAAGAGTAAACAGGTCTGCTACAAAATCAAATTTCAAATACATGAAAAGTAAGATTCAAATTATAACATTTAAGGAAACAATTATAATTTTCAATAAAATCTTTAAAAAATCATGAAAAAATGTAGATGTTGGTTCACAAGTTCATACACACATTTTTTTAACATCTTGAAGGGGTTGGCACTTTATTCAGTTAAGTAAAAACCATCCATACAATATCTACAATAAAAATAATGGTTCAAGTTGTTGGCACTGCTGGTGGTCAAATGTTCATGTTGTTGGCACCGCTGGTGGTCAAATGTTCAGGAAGGAAACACTATCTGTTGTCCAATGTTGAAATTTTGGAAGTCAAGGAGTCTTAACTTAATAAAAGATAAAGACTTACATATTCAGGAGTGTCTCTGTTAGTGTTACAGAGAAAAGAAATCTTTGTGGTACCCAATCATGGATGTATCTCAGTTGTACCCAATCATGGATGTATTACAGTTGTATTCGATCATGGATGTATCTCTGTTATACCCAATCATGGATGTATCTCTGTTGCACCCAACATGGATGTATCTCTGTTGCACCCAACATGGATGTATTATCTCAGTGTTACACAATCATGGATGTATCTCAGTTGTACGGAACCCAATCATGGATGCAGTATCTCAGTGTTACACAATCGGATGAAT
>CAXITT010000385.1:588887-600189 GCA_964033795.1 Lymnaea stagnalis | reverse complement strand
AGCCAATTTAGATGTTTTTTCCTTTTACCAAATTATTCTTGGAACTGAAAAAAAAAAAAAATTACCCCCCCCCCCCCCCCCCAAAAAAAAATTAGTCACTTTTGCATGCTTTATACTTTAAACTAATAAACTTTATACAATTGCATCCACCAAGGCCGAGATGTTCATTCCAACTAACTTGTGGATTACGGCGAGTATGAGAAAGGTTATTAAAAGGAGACTCAAGATATCACCAATTATAGTCTCCTGGTGTTTTACACCCAGTTGAAAATACCCAGTTGCTGTGGAAAGGTTAAGGATTAAGAAATAGAAATATTTTAAATAAAAATTTGTAGAAAACTAAATTAAATAGCTTGATTTTAATTTAATTAATCCTAATTAACTTAAACTTATCCCTATAATACATAATTTGACTTCAAACAGTACCCCCCTCCTCACACAAAAAACATAGTACAGAACAAAACTAATGGTTGTTTAGTATCTTGAAAATTACTGACAAATTTATCCTTATTATTCTTTATCTATAATTTAGGAAAAGTAATTCAAACCACAGCATCAGCTAGGAGCCGGATCGATTTAGGGTTTCGGGTTTGGCATAGGTATTGATTTAGGGTTCAGTTTAGGCATAGGGATAGATGACTTCACGTGAAGTGTTAACCAAGAAGGCGGCCATTGAGAAAATAGTGGCAACCGTAGTCAAAATTTACCGCTGTTAGAATAGCAACATCATACCCCCACCGTTGCAAAGATGCCAGTACATGGATGCAGCAAAGAACCACTACCAGAACAAAAGAATTCTTTATCCTAAGGAAAGCTAATAAATTAATGTTGATTTTAATAAACTATATAGTATAGCTACTCCATCGTCTCACGTAGACACAAGGATGCCATTAAATAAAATTTAAAAAAAACTTTTAGTATAAAAGAGTACTCAATCAGAGACAACTCAAAAATTATTTTGTCCATCAAGGTGACAACAGTTAGTTCCCATAACGTCAGAAAGAAGTAGGAACAGTAACCAAGTTAATACGATTTTCACCAAGGTGACAAGAGTTCACTTTCTTGAATCGTAAAAATAAACTTAAAATTAATGGGAAGCTATCGCTGACGTCTTTAAAAATCTGTTTATTTTTAATGGTTGCTTCCCTTTGACCGTATTTTTGCAAAATTGAGGGAGAAAAAATATCTCTATTTGAGACATTTATTTTAATAGTATTCAGTAAATTAACATTTAATTCTTTTATGCTAAATTTAATTTTTTGTGTGCACATGTTACTTTTCTGTAAATAATTTTACATTTTTTTATTATTTAAAATACTTTTTAATATACATTTTAATAGAAGTATATGACTTTTATACTTGTAAGGAGAAGTATTCTGGGATATCCCGTACATAACTATTATAACTTAAATTTAAATTTTTGTTGTAAATTTGATTTTTTTAAAGCATGTTTTATTTTTGTGTAAATAATTTATCAAGAAAATATTAAAAATTGCTTTTATTTTTTACATTTATAAACTGATATGATATTTTTATACCGTAACAGATATTTATACCCCATGATTGTTAAATTATTTTTAAAATTTCAAGTTAGTTTATACCTTACTAGTAAGGTCAGTTACTTTATAATTGTTAATTAATAACAATTAATAACAATTACTAGCCTTTGATTTGGGAACATATTGCGTTCTCAAACTTGCCCTGCAGGCTATCATTCAATAGAGCCTCGAAGAAAGTTCAAATTTATCATGTTTCATTTTAACATTCCGATCATGATAAAATTGATAATTCTAGAGTAATACTTATTATGTCATCCTCCACATTGTTCTTTATCCCCCAACACTTGGATTTCTTTTTCCTTTATGGATCATCTTGGTGAATCGAAAGCACATTGCGAACATAAACTTTTAATTGCTACAAACTGTTTTTGGTGTAAAAAATGTTAATGATTTAGCGAGGCTATTTTATTTGCTCTTTGAAAATTGTTTAATAGTCATAGATAACAAACTTTTTGAAGATAGAATATTTTTATAAGTATAAGTATTAAAGGCTTTAATAGGACATCCCTCCCCCACCCTTCTTTTATTTTTTAAATTCGCCACACCTAATTACTTGCTATAGGTGAAAATCTTCATGATTCTTATCATAATCAACAAAAAATTCAAATTTACGACTGATGCGCTTTTGTAAAATCATTCATTCAGTCAAAGTCACCTCTTGTCCATTCACTAAAAACTATTGTTGTAGTTCTTATAACATTCTTTATTAGAGTTGTTATAAATATGAATTTATTGTTAAGCTTTCCAGTCTTAGTCACTTGTCTAGTATTTGTTTGTTAGTAACTTTTACAGTGATGTGTCACTAGTTATTTGATAAATAATCAATTGACTAGTCTTGTTTAATTAGTGATTAGTTTGTTTGTCACTTGTCTAGTTATGTGTCACTAGTGATTTGTTTGTTAGTCCTTTGCCTAGCGAAGTTTTGCTAGTGATTAGTTTGCTAGTCCTTTGTCTAGTGATTTGTCTCTAGTGATTGGTGTTATAAATGTTACATATAATAACTGGGAAAAATAAATGTTTATAATTTAAAATGAGTTTGATCATAACTTTATAATGTATATATTTTATATATTTTTATGAGTAATAAATAAAATGAATCTTTTTTTCAGAAATTATTAAACACTAGAGACACATTTACAATCCCCTAACTTGAGAGACAATGAAACGACAAGATTTTCATTGTCAAAGATGATTGTGACATCCTATTTTCAAATACTGCAACTAATGGTAGTGCTTATTAATAACTTCATGCAGCAATGCTTATTTTTTTAATAAAATTTATACAATTTTGTTTCTGAGTTCTTGTGAAATCTGTGATTGAACTTGTATTTGTGATTGGACTTTCATTTGTATTTGTATGTTTAAAATCAGTTTTTTTTTCTTGAAATTATTTTAAAAGGAGATTACCACTCCCTAAAATATTATTATTATCTTGTATAGTTTAAATTAGAGTACCAGTATATAAAAGTGTACATAATTGTACTCAATATAATTTTTAAAATCTAATGCAGTGTACTACAAATGAGTGTTCTGTTCATTTTAATACATAAATCAGGATAATTTCCCTAAACTTGGTAAAGGGATGTCAACAAAAATATACCGGATTATAAAAATTTTCAAGAGCTGGAGAAGATATCTAGAGAATGGAAGAAATGGAAAGAAATAGTTAATGGCCTATTTTCCACTGGCAGTTGATCAGACCAAGAAGAAGAGTACTGCTAATTCTCTTTTTAACTACCGGTATCTCATAACTTGTCAAATAGCACCTAAAATTCCCATTAAATCAATTTAAAAATTATATTGTTAATGTTCAAGAGAGCTTTACTATACTTTTACAATATAACAGTATTTTTGAGAAATGTAAGCTTTTTACTATGATTCTATCTCATTTTAAGGGTCCTTATTTAAATATTAATAATATCTAAAGTCAAGTTTTTCATTTTTCTACATTCTACCCAAAAAAAAAATGTCTATAACTTGACTCAAACAATAATATAATAAGATTTTACGTTTTCTGTGGAAATTATTAAAAAGTGAACCTAAGGGGTCGCCACAGAACAACAATATAATAACTAACCTATACTGCGCATATAGTAAGTTTAATAATTTAAAAAGTTGAACTCTTTAATTTAATTAAGGGGGCATCCATTTGCTATGATAGCACTAAAAACAAAAAAGTGGGGTGGGGTTAGGAGAATTAAATTTCTAATTGTTATTTGTAATCAGGGTTACGGAGCTCAGGAGCAACATTTTCTTTGCCAGGAGCTCGAGCTGATAAAATTTCTCATTGATCCAATTGGAAGTACAAAGTAGTCATTAGTGTTACAGTTACAGGGTTATAGTATATATGCTGTACAAATAAAAAGCCTATTTAATTTATAAATACCTTTCAATTACATCATACCATTCGCCCATTTATTGTCTAATGTTTCTATTACATCTTTTTCTAAATTAAGTACATAATTATTATTTGGAGACTGCTGTTGTTTTGATAACTTAGCTTAGTCAATGTAAACACGACCTAGTGACCTAGATTGATGAAATTCTTCTTAGTGTTTGTTCATGTGATATGGAGGGTGCATAATCATACAGATATTAAAAAATGTGCACGCCATCAAACTATGACCAAATAGTTATTTTAAAGTTATGACAAGGCTTCATACAAAAATTGCCTCAAATGTATGAACAAAAATTTGATGAGAATTTGATGGTCTGAACTGAGCATTAGGGTAATTCATTCAGCTCATCAGTCTATTTGAACCAACTGGTCAAAGTAATACATTTTATCATTCATTCTTCATGCCAACAGGTTGGGTAATTAAAAAGTCTATATTATTAGTTTTTGTGGAGCAGCACATTCATACAGCAACAAGGTGACATTTATTTGAATTACAAATGAAAAATAGCATAGGTTTAAAACCATTAATGTTAATTGAACAGGTTGATTGAAAAGTCTAAAAATTTTAGTTGTGTGTTAGTAGAAATTTATTTTATTAATAATTTGGTAAATTTGTTTACTTGGGTTGAGACATTCAGGTGTCAGCCAAGATGGTGTGTTGTACACTCAGATGAGAGTCAAGATGGTGTGGTGTACATTTAGGTGTCAGCAAAGATGGTGTAGTGTACATTCAAATGTCAGCCGCCAAGATGGTGTGGTGTACATTCCGGTGTCAGCCAAGATGGTGTGGTGTACATTCAGGTGTCATCCAAGATGGTGTGGTGTACATTCAGCTGTCAACCAAGATGATATGGTGTACATTCAGATGTCAGCCAAGATGGTGTGGTGTACATTCAGCTTCTTCCACAATCAATTTATTGATCATTTTGGCTCCTATGCATGTAGATGGGATTTGCAATGTTTCTGTTACTGGTGTTGATGAGGAAATCATGCACTAGGGGTTTGAAGGCTGGAGGCAATAGACACAAATGTGTCTAGTGTTGTCGCCTCAACCGTTCCTTTTGAAAGATTGTTCCAGTCCCTGATTGTCTTGGGCAGGAATGAGCAGCTCCTATACTGGCTTCTTGCTGGTAGGAGCCTGAATTGCCTGTCATGGCCTCGTCGCTGTCTATGGGGGAGAGGGACGAGTTTCTGTTTAATACTGGAACAGTGGACCAGCCCATTATATATCTTGTACATCATGGAGAGCCTGGATTGTCGTCGTCGTTTCTCCAATGGTGACCAGCTTAGTGTTTCTAGCATGCTGCCAACACTAGAGGTATTCCTGTAGCGGTTTAGGACAAAGCGTGCTGCTCGTCGCTGGACCGCCTCCAACCTGTCAATGCTCTTCTGGGTAAATGGGTCCCAGACTGAAGATGCATAATCTAAAATCGGACGGATAAAGGCTTTATATGCTCTTTCTTTCACACAGGAGTTGCCAATCTTTAGATTTCGCCTTAAGAACCCTAGGGTCTTGTTTGCTTGGTTACATACATTGTTAATATGCTCGTCCCAGCGGACCTCTCTTTGAATGGTAACACCCAGGTACTTTACGGAGGAAACTGGCTCAAGTATATGGCCGTGCAGTTCGTATTGGTAGTGTAGAGGAGTACAACTTCTAGAGACTGATAGTGTCTGGCACTTGGCAGGGTGAAATTCCATGTCCCAGCTTATCTCCCACTCAGCTAACAGATTGAGATCCTGTTGTAGCTGGTCCTGGTCCGATCTGTTGGCCAAGATGATATGGTGTACATTCAGATGTCAGTCACGGTGGTGTGGTGTACATTCAGCCAAGATGGTGTGGTGAACATTCCGGTGTCAGCCAAGACGGTGTGGTGTACATTCAGACATCAGCCAAGATGGTGTGGTGTACATTGAGGTGTCAGCCAAGATATTGTTTATATTCAGCTGCCAGCCAAGATATGGTGCACAATCAGCTGTCAACCAAGAATCTATCATATAGATTTACTGTAACATCTTGGATTTCACCGTCAAGTCACTTATGTAGAATGCATTAACCTGGAAGTGAAAAAAACAAATATTAAAATAATATTATTTACCGTCCCTTTACAATAGTATTTTTATTCATTTACTTCAACTGTTTCATGTACTTCATCTTCTTCACTTTAGCTGCATTGAAGATGAAAATATGTGTTGGTTATTGTTACATGTAACAAAGACTGCAATGTCTACATCAAAGTTATGCATCTGGAAAAAAAACATTATAACAAAAGAAGCATTAGTAAATTTAAAGAAAAAAAGTACTCCTATATCAAACTTAAGGCCAGTGGGCCACATCAGGCCCAGTGTACAATTATATCAGGCCTGAGAGGTCTTGACCAGCGTACAATTATATCAGGCATGAGAGAGAATCTTAGGCTCAAATACTTTTTAATGGCCCTGCGTTAAGTGCAAATCATATTCCCTAATAATCTGCCTTATCCAACGATAGGCTACCTGAGAGCGTTCTTGCTTTTCTATCAAAATAAGCGACAATAAAAGTTGTGTAGTGAGGGGGATGTTCGTTGTTACAGTAACCTAGCAACATTCAGTTGGTCATTTTGGATAGGCGCATAAGAAATGAAAGTAAGGTAGAGGCCGGATATTACATCACCCTTTCCTGCTATGACTAACGTGTTATCAATCTGTACCTACTTTGTGGAGATAATGTGGCTGTGATCAAGGAATATAATCTGATACGGCCCCAAGAGACTAAACATCAAGACAAATTAACTCTTTCGATGCGGCATATTTTTATTTTAAAAATGTACATTTTTTTCAAAGAGCGAAAAAGAGTGAGAAGTTGGGTTTATTAAAAAATATTTAAAATATTAGTCTTTGGTTTATAAGACTAAACTTGGTATCAAATGAAATATAAATGAAAGGACTATATGTTTGTAAGCTATTTTTTCAGTTTAAATAAAATAAATTACAGAAAATAAACATTTTTTCCCCAAACCCTATGATGTACGCATACCTCATCTTCATTTCTATAACTAAAATCCTCTAAAACTACTACTATCCGAATCTTGTGATGGATCTAAATGTAAATCATCTTCGCTATCAAAAGAAATAGTATAAAACAATTCCAAAGCTTTTTGAGCCGTTAGTCGTCTAGGAAACTTACTCACCTACTAGGGCCGAGAGTAGCCATAGCAACAGTAGAAAAAAAAGCGAAGAAAATCATTAAAATAGTGCTCCAAATGACAACAAATAAACCTTGGTTTAGCTTATTAAAAATAAAGTACCACTCTTCTTTGTAAAAGTATTATTTAAAAATAGCTCTTAAAAAGTTTAACCGAGAAATAACAAAGAAATAAACATGAAATTGAAACAATGCACAGCGCGTTAGTCAGTGCTTTTGAGAACGGCAGATGAACGCGGTATGGGTGTTCCGCATTGAAAGAGTTAAAAAGCCTGAATGCAGAGTAGAAGCAACAGAAGGTAGAAGAACTGAAGAGGAATGTTTTTCACCAAAGCAAAATCACATACTGAAGCTGCTGTGAAAGCAAGTTTTATTGTGGCGAAGGAGCTTGCAAAATCAGGCCAACCATTTACAGAAAGAGAGCTTATGAAGTGCTGCATGATGAAAGTGTGTGACGTATTGTGTTCAGACACAAAGCATATTTTGAAAATGTAAACCTTAGCAGAAATACCGTTGCTGATCGGGCTTGTGAGATGGCCACTAATGTGAAAACACAGCTGATCGAAAAAGACAAAGACTTTGTTGCATTCTCACTTATTGTCAATGGAAGTAATGACATGACTGACAGTGCACAGCTCGCTATCTTCATCCATGGAGTTGTCTCCAGTTTCAATGTTACAGAAGAAATATTGGACATAAAATGCATGAGAAATGACATGAAAAGAAATGTTTGACAACAAATGTCAAAGTTTAACCGACATGAACCTGCCTTGGGACAAACTTGTTGGACTTACAACAAATGGAGTGAGCACTGACGATGTGCAGCGAAAAAAAGTGGACTAGTTAGTTGGAAGGATGTGGTAAAAATGCATGATAAATTTACTGGTGGATTGATAGCATATCACTGCATCATACACTATGGCTCTCTGTGTGGTAAAGTCCTCAACATGGAAGGTGTAATGAGCACTGTTACACAAACCGTCAACTTTATCAGAGCCTAAAGTTTAAATCACAGATATTTTTTGCTAAAAAAAAGATAAAAGTTCTTAGTAGATTTTTCCAGCTGATTGATGAAATCTCTCAATTCATGGGCAGCATTGGGAAAGACTCCACAGTTTTTCGGATTAAAAATAAAAAGTGGAAATGTGAGTTGGCGTTTCTGTCTGACATAACCACTCATCTCAGCGACTTGAACCTGCAGCTCCAGGGACGGGACCACTTGATCACTGATATGCATGATGCAGTGAAGGTATTTCAAGTGAAGCTGTGCTTAAGGGAGACACACATGCAACTTGTCTCCCTGTTCTTGTTGCCAAGCAATGTTGAACCAAGTCAACCTATGTCATAGATGTGGAAACTGCACCTGCAAATTTGTAGATGAAGCTGATAGAGCTGTAATGGGAAGTTTAGAAGGCTTCCAAATGTTGCATTGTATAATAAGTTAATAACTTGTTTGTTTACACCGAAATAGTACATTTTTTAAAGATAGAAAAGTCTTTGGTTGATTTTTTAATAAAAAATTTGGCTGTGTTCATGCCATGTCATCCATCCATCCTTGTGGCGCTATGGCCCATGTAGGGCTTTGGCCTGCCTCACTACTTCCTTCCACTCAGACCTAATTAATGCTTTTCTTTTCCATGCTTGGATTACCAGCTGCTGTAGATCTTTTTCCACATCATCCATCCATCTAAGCCTAGGTCTGCCTTTGAGCCATTTTCCTCTGGGGTTTGGTGATGTACCGGCTTCCCTCTTCTGTCATGTGGCATTCTCTTTAAGTGTCCTGCCCAGCATAGCCTGCCCCTTTTTATTTCTGCTACTAGCGTTGGGATCCTGATATAGACCGTACAATTTCAGGTTAGTACGTATTCTCCATCCATATTCATCCTTTGTCATTTATTTCCCGGAGAAATTTTCACTCCCATGTGTTTAAGAGGTTTTCTGCTGTTTTTGTTTGGGTCCAAGTCTTACCCTGTCAGCTTATTATTAATGTGATACTTAGATACTTTTGTGTCTACTTCCTCAATACTGTGATTATTTATTGTGAGATCTGTAATTGGGTGATTTCCCCTTTGGAAATCGACAACCATTTCTTTCAGTTTTGAGATATTTAACTAAAGAAAATTTTCATTGCACCAACTGATAAAGCTAGTAAGTTGTGGTATATGCTTTCCCCTTCAGATATTAAGCAATGGTAGCATCATCAGTAAATTTAATTATTGGAACGGTGTTGCTTGGGCATTATTAGTATATATTGTATACAGGACAGGGGAGAGAACGCAACCTTGTGGTACCCTGGTACATATTTCTCTACTTAATGATATTTGGTCATTCAACTTGAAATATTTGTTAAAAAGTTCAGTATCCTTGCTTGATAAGCTAACATATAAAGCTTTTTAATCATAAGGTGTGGTTGGATAGTGTTAAATGCTGATGAGAAGTCAAAGATTGATTGATTGAATACTTATATAGAGCTAAGTATCCATGCTATTTTAGCATGCTCACTGCGCTCTCAGTGATGGCATCCGGGGCGTTGCAGGGGTTGTCGGAATGATTCATTGTTTGTTGCATGTAAGGGACGCCATCTCCGGGTTTGAATTTAGATTTGCTCAGTTTAGACCACTCAGCCACCCAGACAGAAAAGCACCCTAGCATATTTTTTAGAGCTGTCTAGGTGATGGTTAAGTCTTTCCAATACAGTAAAACCTCCGTTTTGCAACCCTCTCTTAAATGACTTCCTCCAACATATGACCGAAAAAAAATTCATCAATGCTTTGTAATATATAAACGACCTCTCTTAAACGACTCCCTCAAAAACGCGACTTGCAACCTTCAAATAATTCAACTTTACGACCTAGCACCTGAAAAAGTCAGATTCCAAAGCAATGCTATATTTGTGCGCTTGGAGAAAACAGTTTCGTTTACGACTTTTAACAGCAGGCGATGCACTAAAGCAGCTAGGAAGTAGTGAAGGGGAAATAACGCTTGTACCGTAAATTTGTCTTTTGAAATACTCCAAGGAGATGGCCAGTTATGGCCTGAGCAGGGGCCTTTCAGACCTTGCTGACACTATGTCTGGTGTTCAAAGAGACATACTAAAAGAACATGCACGGATGGGGGGATCATGAAAAAAACAGAAATAACAGATTTCTTTCAATAAAAAAAACTATTCAATGACAGAATAAAAATAATTACAACAATATTAATGCGCTTATCTTATTATACATAAATAGCTTTAACTCTAAGCAGCTAAGCATGTACTCAGCACTTACACACGTTTTAAACAACTACCAAATGAGCATTGGAATTAATGAGGAATAGGAAGATAATTACTGTATTGGTTGTGAGACAATATGAGTTTATATTGGTTGTGAGACAGAGTTTAGAGACAATATGAGTTTATATTGGTTGTGAGACAGAGTTTAATCTATAATTCTGAATGTAAGATGGTGCCTATACTTAATGGTATGTGTTGGAATTAATGAGGAATAGGAAGATAATGACTGTATTGGTTGTGAGACAATATGAGTTTATATTGGTTGTGAGACAGAGTTTAGAGACAATATGAGTTTATATTGGTTGTGAGACAGAGTTTAATCTATAATTCTGAATGTAAGATGGTGCCTATACTTAATGGTATGTGTATTTTTTTTTACTTGTTCACTTAATTTTCTTAAGTGTCATTTTTTGAAAATGTCCTACCTCTGTTTTAAGACCCCCACCAAATAACGCACTCGTTTCAATGGCAATTTAAAGGTCGCAAAACTGAAGTTTTACTGTAATAGTAAGATGGTATCCTCTGTATTTCTGTAGGTAATGTCTTCATGTAAGTAATAATAACAATAATCATAATGTTCATATGAATTAATCTTTAGAATGCTGTAAAACTTAGTATTATGTTGTAGTTTTATTGTTGTTGTTTTTTTTGTTTGATTGTAGGCACAATTTTTAAAAAACCTACTTCAATTGGTCATCCTTGTCATGGTAAAGTTTTAAGTCCAGTTTTGACATATATGAAGTTTTCAATTTCTAGCTTGGTCATCTGCATGTGATATTTTCAAAGTCCAGTTCTCACATCTTCATGTGAAGTTTACAATGTCCATCTTGGTAATCTGCATGTGAAGTTTTCAATGTTTAGTTCTGACATCTTCATGTAAAATTTTT
>CAXITT010000385.1:516995-568442 GCA_964033795.1 Lymnaea stagnalis | reverse complement strand
TCTCGGGCGCCCATGCCTCACACGTGCCATCAACTGTGGACTGTGATTCCATCTACGATTCTAGTTGCTCCCTTCTGCCTGGTGAAGCGGCTGTTTCAATTTAAAATGACGCCCCCCCCCATTCCCCTTCCAATGTCGGCTAGAAAAATTATGTTTGACATGACACTCTGTCGCCTATCCTTGTGTGTTGGCGCGTTGTCAGTGTCATTTACATGTGTTATAGAATTATGTGTCAAGAGACTCAAGACATGTGTCTTTAAAAACATAACAGCAAAACGCGATATTTTACTACGCTGTATAAAAATCATTTCTTGTTTAAAACTCTGCTCTGGAATTTGTCCCTGCTCCTGTAGTAGGCCTATATTGATAATTTCTTGATCTTACATGCAACAAAAAGGGATTAAATTAACTGCTTAAGTATAATGTAGTATGGCGTTAATGGGTAAAAATGAGGATTTAAATTTAAATTTTAAAAAAAAATAAAATAACGCAATTTCACATTCTGAATAAGTGCTTCCCACACACTTATTTTCAATTATAAAAAAAAACTAAAACAAAAGCAACAAGTCTATGCCTTTTTTTAGCCGGATCAATGTGCGTGTTTCATGGACAATGTCCTTTGGCAGCCTAGGCTCTGGCTACTTAATACAGACTAGTCCTTTGGCTACCCAATAGAGACTAGTTATTTGGCTCACCAATACAGACTAGTCCTTTGGCTACCCAATAAACTAGTTATTTGGCTCACCAATACAGACTAGTCCTTTGGCTACCCAATAGAGACTAGTTCTGTTATTTTGGCTACCCAATAGAGACTAGTCATTTGGCTCACCAATACCGACTAGTCCTCTGGTAATAATTGCCTTGAAAGCCAACATAATGTTGGGAATTCGCAGTTTTATTTTGTAAAGTTACGGGTAAAACCGTACTTTACACTGCAATGGCTTAAGCCAACCACGTGAGGAAACTGAGGCATTTTATTGGCTGCTATATATGATTATGAACCAGGTATAAAAGCGCACTTGGTCAATTATTGATAACATTCAGATAGTCAGCAAAGCTTGATCAAATTCACTACACCAGTTCTTTCAATTTCTCTGTTTTCCGTTGAAATAAACAAGTTTTTGCTTCTATTAGTGTATGCCCGGATAATCCAAGGCAAGACTAAAACAAACATCCCTGACCGGACAGTGCCAGCAACTTGTCAACGATCAGAACAGTTTGTGACAAATCTGAAAATGACAGTGAAGGGTAAGATGTGCTCTAACTCTAATATTATTAGTAATAAACAGTACGTCATGATAATGTAAATGAAAGGTAAGTGTCAAAGAGTCAGCGCGCATATATCACCGTTTTGATGCCGAGCTCTATACTCTATAGTTCGAGGAAATGACATGTTTTTTCATTTGTATAGCGCATATTTACACGATTTCTAAGGTAAAATATTGTTTTAAAATATTGATAAAAAATTGGTAAGCCTACCGACAAGAAGTTTGATGAATGACAGATAGCGCGCTATTCTCAGACATATGCGCAACACAGTAGACATCAATGTTAACACTCTACAGCTATAGGGGTTTAAACAGAGACAGGGAAGTACATTGTGTCTGAATCTTTTTCATTAAAATACGCCCCCCCACCCCCCAAATCCTTAATATAAATGTAATTATTTCTTAGCAACACACACAAAGAACAATAACGCTGTTCCTGTGAGTTCCTGNATGTCATGGTCACAGGTCTAGCAACGCAAAGCGAAAGAAAAGGTCTGTCTCTGGGAAATTTTAAGACAGACTAAGAGAGTGTATGTGTGTTGGGGGGGGGGGGATAAGAGTACAATCATGTTTTCTCTATTGATATTTTTATCTTAAAAATTGACTGGTTATTACATTATTTTTAACAAATTTATTGAGTGTTAATTAAAATAGTTACATAATTTTAAGTTATATAAAATTTTAACATTATTTTTTAACAAATTTATTGAGTGTTAATTGAAATAGTTATATAATTTTTAGTTATATAAAATTTTAACATTATTTTGTAACAAATTTATTGAGTGTTAATTAAAATAGTTATATAATTTTTAGTTATATAAAATTTTAACATGTTGACTAACAAGCTAAAGATGCAATAAAATGTTTTTGTCCCACAAATTTTGTGTTATTAAAATATTTCAGCACAAAGTGAAATGTATTTATATTTGTATTTATATTATAATTCATTTTTTAAAAGCGGGGTGGGGGGGGTGGTTATAGAAATGTTGACATGTTTACTGAGGGGCTGTAATTGAAAGTTTGACCAGCTGTTGACAAAGTGGGGGGGGGGGGACAAAAATGGCTTACAAATTGTTGACGAAATTAATGGACGCCCTCACATTGTGTAGACGGCTTCTCCAAGGTCACCATGATGTCACATCGTCGACTCCCGACATTCACCTTAAGACCGGGTTTTCTTTAGCTCTATAGCACTTTTCTATAACTATGCACCTCTTGACAGTTGTTTGATTAAGTCTCACATCCTATACAAAAATAACCATATTTTTTAAAATGTGAAGAAAAAAAAACAACAGATTTTTATTTTTATTGAAGTAGAACTACAACGAGAACTTTTGAACTGTGGAAAAAACATTTTTGCATGATATAAATTCCCAAAGACGGCATTAACAAATATATATAAACATTTACATTAAAGCTTAAAAGACAATGCAGTGGCGTAGGAAGAGGGTGCGCTCCGCCCCGTTGGCACTTTTTTCTTTGTATGGAAGGGCATCATTTTCGGATAGTTGCAGATATTTTTCGGGGATTGGGGCGGCAAAAATATCGGCCTGCCCCTGGTGGCACTAACCCTAGCGAATGCACTGGGACCATGGTGCCTCTGTTGTAATGATTTGTTTTTTCCAGACCCCCTGAAATGCCACCTCTCAAACCGGGTTAGGGTTATAGTGTGTTAAAATGGGTTGGGGGGGGGGGTGGTCGAGATAAACAGGATCTGTGACGATTAGCCGCCGACGGCCATGTCACTGACGTCGGTGAAGAATGTATTTACATATTTTTTTTTAATAATAATTTTCAATACACAGGTCATCGGCAAAATGTTTAAGTTTGCATGAAAATTTAAACGTTTTTGTGGCTTTTTGTTTGTAGGTTGTTAGTTAGCTCTACGTAATCGCCTAAGTGGTTACATTGAAAGCTATGGAGTAATCCCCCCCCCCTCTCCAACCTGATACTAGACTTCCGACAAAAGCTCCAAGACAAAACTGCTAAAGACAATAGCCCCCTACTGGACTGGGGTGGGTTTTTATTATGTTCTTTGGTGTGTGTGTTGGTGTGAGTGTGTGTGTGCGCACACATGCGTGCGTGTGCTGGAATTCAGGTTTGTTATGTTTTTATGTTCAATTATCGCAACAATTTTAAGTGAAAAGTTTAATTAAGGCAGTATTCTTAATTGAATGACCTGAGCACAGACCACCTGACCGCTTATCTCCTTACTCAACAAATCGTAAATTTTGGGCCGAACTAATCTCACTCGCGTCAGCCTACTCTCAAACTATCAGGGAGGCTCACATAAAACCGGGGAAACATTTGCTGTATTTTGCACGGCCATCAAACTAAAGTCTAAGCGGGCAATCATGACTTCATCACACTTCCGGTTACACGGAGACATGGCGTCGAAATGTGCGGCGGCGAATGGTCACATCCCCGGAGCAATGTCATATAACGATTATTTTTCCTTATTTCTTAAATTAATTATTATTTTTGAAACATTTCTGCTCTTCACATTGATCCTAAATTGTTAATAACTAAAATGTACTTTTTGCTGAAAAATAACAGGTTCATTTTTGTATTTAAAAAAAAAATTAATCCTGGCTTTTTGTTAATAATTTGAACGATTGTATTTTTATTACTGTATTGGGTCTTATAGGGGGAGGGGAGCAGGGGTGGACTGGGCCGCCGGGACACCGGGAAGATTCCCGATGGGCCGCTAGGACCGGTGATATAATAAAAATAAAAGTCATGAAGATAGGGCCGCTTTTTGTTTTTTTCCCGGGCCGCTTGAACTCCCCAGTCCACCCCTGGAGGGCCGCTTGAACTCCCCAGTCCACCCCTGGAGGGCCGCTTGAACTCCCCAGTCCACCCCTGGAGGGCCGCTTGAACTCCCCAGTCCACCCCTGGAGCGGAGTGCTAGAAATGTTATATAACATTAGGTGGTGGTCAATGGAAATGTTATGTAACGTTATAAAGGGTAGGGGTGGATAAAAATGTGATATTTTTGTGTTATTTATTATATGCACGGCTCTTAGGAGGGTGCGAGAGTATCCTAACTTTGGAAACTCTGCCTTGAGATGAATGGTCTCATTTTATGCCCCCAACTTCTCTAACTAAGCGTAATTTGCGTCATTAATATGATTTTGTAAAGGGCAAAGTATTTATTGACATACAGTAATTTGTAATATTTTAAACATTTAGTTTTAAATTAAGTGCTTCGTAAGAATAGAAATCGAATTCATCAACGAAACTTAGCCATTAATGTATTATTTGTTTTAAATGATGCATCAACATTGACTGGAGTATATTTTGTTCTAATTTTTGTTTAAAAATTGAGGTTATTATGAACGTGAGGGTATACCGGATGTGAAGGGAAACCGGATGTGAAGGTATACCGCATGTGAGGGTATAACGGATGTGAGACCATGCTGAGTGAAGGCCAAGTAATATTCACAAAATTATAGTATCCTTCATTATAAAATGTTTGAAATATCCAGACGATGGCCTTCATTATAACTTGTGTTCTAATCTCCAAACGACCTGATGAGTTGAACCAGAGTTTTGTGGAAACTTTTGACTTTCTATTTCAGACAATGCTACAGTTCACAGCGCAACATTCCTCAAGAAGTGCACATTACTGTGTTACAAACTGAACAGATATGAGATGTAGCCTTGGATATCCACCGGTGAGACTCAATACTTAATAGCTATCTGCAGTTACGAAATTTTAGGTACTGTATCTGCAGGAAAGAATTCATGTACATGCAATGCTTAAATAGGTATCTAGAGATACTGCTTGAAAAGTACAGGTAAAACTTAATGATTCAATACAGTTCAACTTTTGTTCCAGGGTGTCCAAGGCTACATGACAGCTGTGGATCAGATGGAACAATTTGGCACTGATAAAGTTGAGGAGAGAGAGTTTCAAAAGATGTCTACACATTGTGAAGTTCATTGCCACTCATTATTAATGTGTGGTCATGGCTTGGAAGTGTGTATTCTCAGTTATCCTCCAGCACCAGCACCACAAGTAGAATTCGCACAAGTCAACAGGCGTCACTCAACGTCATCGGTCACGTGCTGTCAACGCGCTGACAGAGACCCTGCTGGGGGCAACAATGCCCTCAGGAGACTTGCCGGTTCCCACCTCAGTCTGCTGTTTGCCGGAGGACTCAGTGCCAAAATGTTCTCAGACTGGTTGGCGGACGCGGGAGAAGGATTGATCACACAGCAGATCTCAAACAGTGACTTGCAATTTTGCAACAACAAAAATATATTGATACCAAAACTCATAAACTATAAACAATTAAAAAATCGTTTTTCTTTTTGGATGACGGTGCAGTGTTGTCGTCACAAGGGAAAATGGATCGCAAGACCTCCACTGAAGGCGGTTTCAGCGAAATAAACTTTCTTAGAAATGTTGTTCCTCAGCTGTCTCGTTTGCTTGTGGGCAAGATTGGGCGTGAAAATATCTGGAAAAAAAGTCACAGGCCCAAAGAATGGCCGAAACGTTTAACGTGGAAGAATCCAACAACACGCAGAAAGGACACTTTAGAAGAGCTACAAGCAAAATTGTTTCAACTTAGGTCGATGATTTCAGTCGAAAAATTGTCCAACCCTCAAAAAGAAATGTTAAAGTTGTACGACGAAAATGAGTTTAACGAGCTACGGATTTATCACGCGTTCAGCAGCACTTTGGAGACATTGGAGAAATTGAAAACGGACACCTTTAGTAGCACTAGCAAGAGTCCTCAAGTAAATCACATAAAATTAAAGCTTCGCGATAAACTGGTGGAAATGCTGGCGCCCTTACAAAATGCCCCGCCACCGCCTAAACGGAAATGTGCATCTAAAAATTACTCTCCAGGAGCCCAACCGGTATCTTCAAAGAATAATGTTAATGAGAATTTATCAGCAGTCGGTCCCAGCATCAGCGCTTGTATACCACGAGGACAAGTTAACGGGCCTATTAAATCCTACAGGGGTGCTCAGACAATCTCGTATCATGACACACCATTTCAGAATCTTCTACAAGCTCCAGAACCTTGCAGGGTGAGCAAACCAGACTGCCAACATTTAATGTCACTAATAAACCACCAGCAGTTTAGTGCAGAAACAATCAATCAACAATTTTGTACACAAATAAACAATCAGCGATTTAGTACAGAAATTAGCAGTCAACAATTTAGTACACACACAAACAGTCAACAGTTTAGTGCAGACACAAGCGGTCAACAATTTAGTACAGACACAAGCAGTCAACAATTTAGTACAGACACAAGTGGTCAACAATTTAGTACAGACACAAGCAGTCAACAGTTTAGTACAGACACAAGCAGTCAACAATTTAGTACAGACACAAGCGGTCAACAGTTTAGTACAGACACAAGCAGTCAACAATTTAGTACAGGAACATGCATTCAACAGTTAAATAAAGACCCAGACATACAAAAGTTTATGTCAGACCCAGAAATCCAACATTTAATGTCAGACCCAGACATCCAACATTTACTGTCAGACCCAGACATCCAACAGTTAATGTCAGACCCAGATATCCAACAGAGTATGTCAGACCAAGACAGCCAGCCGTTTATGTCAGAACAAGACATCCAACAGTTAATGTCGGACTCAGACATCCAACATTTAATGTCAGGCCCAGACATCAAACAGAGTTTGTCAGACCAAGACATCCAGCGGTTTGGCATACACGCATACAATATGCAGCGCAAGACAGAAGAACGAGACGGCCATCAGACCATCCCAACACAGAACCACCAGACAGCCATCAGTCCAGTCCAAGACATCAGCATCAGACAACCATCAGTCGAGCCCAAGACAGAAGCACCGGGTAGCCACCAGTCCTGTGATAGTGGTATTGGCTCCAATAATCCAACTGATAACACTGTTGATGATATGCACATTAACTCAGAGAATTTTTCAAGACATGATATAAACGTTGCACTTGATCAAATATTTTCGCAATTAAGTTGATTCCAGCACAACATGAGTTCGAAGTTTGAATCCTGGTCACGTTTGTCAAACAATTTTAAATTGTTTGAATCCCCCCCCCCCCAAAAACAAAAAAAAAAAAAAAAAACATGACACCCCCCCCCCCCCCCCCATATTGAGTTATAAATAAAGGCTGACTTCCCGTTAAGTAACTTGAAAAGGCATAGGGAGCGATCCATGTCAGCAAAAAGACCCGGATAGAGTAGCTCCTGTAAACAGAACCATGGATTCAGGATTCCCACTCATGGTCATCATCCCACCAGCATCGGGCACAGAGGACACACCATTTCTAAAACAATATCTTGGTTTTTGTTGTTTTCGACATTTTTAAATAAATGTATAAGATTTAAATAATTTATATTTTTGTATTGACTCTTTGAATTTACTTATGTAATAGTAAAGTTTTTGCTTCATTTAATTGATGTACACTTATAAATATGTCCAATGACAGATGTGAACTAATACCAATAAAATATTCAAAGTGATTGCCTTGCTGTTGTTTTTATTTTCATTCGATTCACTTGGCTTTTTAAAATGGTTGTGTTATTATTTTGCTTGGCTTGATTTGTTTTGTAAGAGTCGTTAGCTCTCCTTCTGATCTTTGTTCTACACTTGATGTACAGACACAACTTACTTTGGATGGGAAGCCGTATCCTCGTATGATGAGACGCCGGAATATTTTGTTGAAATTTGGATATATTTATTCATTAATCTTTAATTTATTTCAAAATAATGAACATTTCCCAAATGTAATTATTTTTTTCCTATCTGGCGGGATGGCAAGGCTCTTTCACGCTAAACCTTCCGTGACTTATCGTTTATTCAAAAGGTTTTCTAGCTTTACAGAGGGTTTGCATCAAAAGATTTAGCGTTTGTCACACTAATACAAAGGAATATTATCTGTATGCTAGAGTTGTCACCCGTGAGACTCTGATAGAGATGAGAAAGATCCAGGCTAAAGTTGTGAATGGTGAAACTCCGATACAGGTGGCAGAGATCTTGGCTTTAGAGTTGTGACTCGAGAGACTCTGATACAAGTGAGAGAGATCTTGGTTATAGAGTTGTCAGAGGCGTAGCGAGGGTGTTTGGCGCCCGGGGACAAGGTTCACGCCCGGGGACAAGATCCATTTTAAAGCGCCCCCTTTTCTTTTCTTCAACTCTCAAACCCATTATTTTTACCAATAATATCAAAGCACATTTTGGCGCCCCTAATTAGCTTGCGCCCGGGGACATCTGTCCCCCCATGCTCCCCCCCCCTCGCTACGCCTCTGAGAGTTGTTACTCGAGAGACTCTGATGCAAGTGAGAGAGATCTACGCTAGAGTTGCATGAAACTTGAACATATGTGTGTGGGAGTTGATTTATGTTAGGAATGGCTGTGCCTGTTTGGGTGACAAGACATATGCGCACAAGACAGATGCGCACAGAAAACTCCGCACAGACATAACTGCGCACATAGAAAATTGTTCACACCGAGAAATACGTGCACCGAAAATTGCACACACGGATAATTGCGGACACAGACGATTGCAAACATTAACAATGAAATTTTATTTTAAGCAAAATCTTTAGGGTTAAAATGGTTTATTTCAGTTGGCCATCAGACAAAAATGCAAACTAGGAAGTACAATATAAGGATACGAATAAATAAGAAGGGTATTTAAAAGGAATATTTAAAAAAAAAAAAAGTTCAATCCAAAAATATCTCACCGCAATTTTATAAAATTACCAAATTTTTTTTTTTTTAATAAGATTTTTTTTTTTCTAAATTTTATTTTAAAAAAAAACTTTAGGGTTAAAATGGTTTATTTTAATTGGCCATCAGAAAAAAATGAAAAATAGGAAATACAAAATAAGGAAACGAAAAAAAAAGAAGGGTATTTAAAAAGAAAATTTAAAAAAAAAAAAAGTTCAATCCAAAAATATCTCACCGCAATTTTATAACATTACCAAATTTTTTTTTTTTTAATAAGATTTTTTTTTGGCCCATGGTTATGCATCTATTCATTTGTTGAAGAAAATATCTCCAACCAGATATGTTATAAAATAAAGTTTGAATAAGTCCAGTGATAAGTCCTTTGATATTGGCTTTAGAAGCTTCCTTAAATCGGGTCATGTTTTCACGCCAGGAAGCTGGGACTACTGCCTTAACTCCTCGTGGTGGGAATAAACTTCAATTTTGTTAGCCTCACAGGCATCAGAGTATTCATAGCCATATATTCTGACATAATGTTCATATCCATAGATTCTGTCATACTATTCATAGCCATAGATTCTACCATAATATTCATAGCCATAGGTTTTGTCATTATATTCAAAGCCATAGATTCTGTCGTACTATTCATAGCCTTGAATTCTACCATAATGTTCATATCCATAGATTCTGTTATAACATTCATAGCCATAGATTATATCATAATATTTATAATTTATAGCCATAGAAGCATTCATAATATTCATAGCCATAATATATTCTATCATAATATTTAGGCCATAGAATCATTCGTAATTTTCATAGCCGTAGATTCTGTTAAAATATTTTTTTTAAAGTAAGTTTAACGCTGACATATTTACAAGCTAATGTATCAAAATGTACATAAGTAAAGAGAAAAAAAGTAGGACTTAATAAATTTATCTGAAAAAAATAAAGAACACAGCCGAGTTTATACAAAATAAAACGTAATAGGCCTATCATTATCAATTTAGAGATTACATGCTATTATGCTATTAAAAAAATATGGGAGTCAAATGTGACTCTGCAAACCAAAGTCAGAATTTTCAACACAAATGTCAAAAGAGTCCTACTCTATGGAGCCGAAACTTGGAGAACAACATCGAGCATTACGCAAAAAGTGCAGACCTTCAAACACTTGCCTTAGAAAGATCCTGAACATCAACTAGTAAAACGTCATCACCAACAAACAATTACTGGAAAGGACATACCGGAACCTATTGCTGAAGACATCGTAAGGGCGCACTCGCCGAACACCCTAGATAACATCACCGGACGATGCCTAACGTTGAACCCACAAGGAAAAGGAAAAAGAGGAAGGCCTAAGAATACATGGAGACGTTAGCTAAAGGCAGGCACACAAAGTACTGGATACACCTGAAAGCAACCGAGATGAATGGAAAAAATCTTGTAGACCAACTGTGCCCCAGACGGGGTAGAAAGTAAAAAGCATAATTAAGTATAGGCTATTAGTATTATCTATAGGCGCATTTTTTCGTGCCCACGGTTAATGCTATGAGGATTTGTCTGCACACGTTCATTGTGTGCGCGGTTGTCACGTGCCTGTTTCTCACGGAACCGCCTGTTGCATATCGGTAGCGTTGTCTGCCTCGCGATATAATAGATTCGTCGAGAGGCAGCGGGGTAGTCTGCAATGAGCAACTAGCTATGCACTGGACTGATCAGCTCAACCATTCAGCCGAAGCAACAGTTTAAAAATAGTCTCAACCCCCTTGATTGGGAAGACAGGCGCCAACTTGACTTTAGATCAGTGGTGCCAGTGGCGTAGCTAGGGTGGGTGACAGCCGGTGCGGTAAACTCATGGGGGTCACCCTGACTTCCCCGATGGATTTTTTCTTGTTAAAATAAGTACAATAATAAATGAAAGGCCAGGAAGTAAATGTATTTTAAGAACTGTAACAACGTTCAGGTATAGTTATTTTTACATTCAATTTACTATATTTAAAGTTTTCCTCGTCTTCAAAGTTGCAAACCTGTCAATCACTTGATCAAAATTAATATCCTTCGCCGTATCACTTTCATTTGATTGTAGAGCCAGACAGTGGCGTAGCGAGGGTGTTTGGCGCCCGGGGACAAGATTCGCACCCGGGGACAAGATCCATTTTTAGCGCCCCTTTTTCTTTTTTCAACTCTCAAACCCATTATTTTCATCAATAAAATAATATCAAAGCACATTTTGGCGCCCCTAATTAGCTGACGCCCGGGGACATTTGTCCCCCCCCCTGCCCCCACCACGCTACGCCTCTGGAGCCAGATCAGAAAACCTTGAATCTCCCATGTAGGCTCGTAAATAGTTCTTGATTTTTTTTAAAGCTCCGCTGACATGAAGCGACAGACACACAGATCGTACAAATCAAGTGAAGGCTTAGCGATACTATTGGAAGAGATTCTAAACTAATTATTAAAGTGTTGGACTGCGATAAAGCTTTAAATAAGAGATTCTAGGAAACTATGAATTTCAAAACATAAAATACTGACTTTGTGAAATCCAATATCAGCTTCCTATATGTGTCTTCTAGGCCTTGGTATTTCCGCTAAAATTTCATCTTCTATTATTTCAACATAGAAAGAGGTTAATTTTGAAACGGACACCAATAACGCTTCTTCACTTGCTGATAGTCGACTCTTGGGTTGAACAGCTCCAAACATATCTGCTACTTCCTTGATCGCTGATGATCTGATCTTGGGTTCAGTATGAAGCAATTAATACACTCTAACATCCCCATAAATGTTTTATTCTCGCAGAGAGCGTTCAGCACTTATTAATTGTTCTCCTGCCCTTCTCTTCTTTAACCTCAATCTTCTCACTACCGAAATTGCATACCGGGCTGATTTTAAAAGTGCCATTTCCATAGTAATGTTTCACCAAGTGACAGAATTGAGATCAATTAAATATAATTTCCTGTCACTTACGATTGTTACCGGGCACTTCAATCGGCGTGGAATCACCGGGCACTTCAATCGGCGTAGAATGACCGGGCATTTCAATCAGCGTGGAATCACGGGCACTTCAATCGGCGTGGAATCACCGGGCACTTCAATCAGCGTGGAATCATTTTGGCGCATCAACCTTGAACTTTTAATAAAGCATGATTTCGGTCAACTACCAAAGGTGAGACTGACTGTCCGTCTCTATGCTATAGCACTCCGATATTCATTATTGCTCGACGTCTTGTTGTCATCGTAATGTTATATGACTAATACTGTTGTGAAAACTGTTCACAGCTGCATGATTTTGTCATTATCATGTTCATCAATTTTATCATAGGGAAAGGTGAATAATATTGCATAATCTTAGGGAATGTAATCTTTTTCCTATTTTAGTTTTATTTAAAAAAAAAAAAAAAAATTAAGGAAATCTAGGCTTTTTCAATTCATTTATTTCTTGAAATTCATCATTATCATGTGCATAAACATTTGACGAAATAACAAGTGTGTGCATGTATCACTGGCTTGTATTATAAATATGTAGTAGGCCTACGGCAGACCTGTTTACTTTTATGATTTAGACGACCCATTTATCCCACCGTGAAAATTAAATAACCCCTATATAAACAAAGTTTTTCGTATAAATTCTTTATAATATGTCGTACTATCGGGCAATGAGGGGTAGTGCTAAAAATCTGACAAAACATGCATACAAGCATTGTACAATTGCTCGACATTAAATTTTATAAAGGATTTATAATACAATTTTGACAACAGTGTACAGAGTCTCACGGACTTCCTAAATGTCTACAAAAAAAGGTGGGGTGGTATCAACTCCTTCTGAGTTTCCAATAGTCTGCATGATGTTAAGGAAATCCCCCCCCCCCCCCCCCCCCAAAAAAAAATTGTCAACAAACACCGTCAAGAGACCAAGCGTGTTGGCGGAAACGTCGCCATTTTGGGAATCGAAACATTTCCCAGTAAGGGTAAATATTTTCTTAATTCTGAAGTAATGCTGGGAAATCCCGTTTGACTATAAAGGTGGACTAACCCTGCCAGCAACAACGTGATTGGTTGATTATTCCTCATATATAACAAGTTTCTTGGGCTGTGATTCACACTTTCAACCTGATAGAAGCACTCGTCATTGCGATTGGCAAAATTTCATTTTCTCCAAAATAATATCGTAAGTTCTGTTTTCGATATATTTTCATTAAACGTTTTTAATATATGTATATATTAACACATTTCGTAAAAATGTGAAGCTTTTCAAAGGCTTTTAAACTGTATCATAATTTTGTTTACTTAAGTTTTTTAAATGCATACGCTCAAGCCAAAAGATTTTTTTTTTGTTAAATAAATGATTTAACATCACATAATGTTTAGAGTCACACTGCTTTTCAAACAGTGTGTCGCGACACAGTAGTGTGTCCCCTGCAGGGAGTAGGTGTGTCGTGTGAATATAAGCCATACCAACATTAAAGCATTTTTTAGAATTTAAAAAAAAAAAAATGTTGCTTAACTATTTTTAAAGCAGACCTTTTCATTAAGATTATTTTCAAATATTTGTGGAGACATGTGTTTAATTTATTATTATTTTTTTTTAAAGTTAATATATTTATCTCAGAAATGTTGGAACTCTTACAGTAGGGTCGTGTACTTGGCTTGGCCTAGGAATTGAATTTAATTATTTTGACTTTTTTAAAGGAAAATTAGCAAATGCATTTTGTGGTCTAATTCAAAAAAACGTTTTGCCCGAAACCTGGCACATCGTGGCGTATTTAACATTTGAATAAAGCAAACATCATCCCGCAAGGAAATTTATAACATAAATATAAAAGCGGTGTTAAATCTGGGCTATGGGTTTGAACGACACGATCTGTAGGATTGGGTGGCACTATCTATAGAAAATGGGTGTCACGATCTATAGGATTGAATGACACGATCTGTAGGACTGGGTGACACTATCATTAGGATTGAGTGACACAATCTGTAGGATTGGGTGACAATATCTATAGGATTGGGGTGACAATATTTATAGGAATGGGTGACACGATCTAGAGGCCATCCATTAATTACGTCTACAATTTTTAAGCTATTTTCGACCCCCATGTACCCTTGTCAACAACTGTCAAACTTTCAGTGCCCCCCCCCCCAATTAATGATGTCAGCATTTTGATACCCCCACTCCCCCCCCCCCACTGAATTATTATATAAATAAATATTTAAATACATTTTTGCCCCCCCCCCCAATTTATGATGTCAGCATTTTGATACCCCCACCCCCCCCCCCCCCACTGAATTATTATATAAATAAATATTTAAATACATTTTACTTTGTGCTGATCTATTTTAATAACACAAAATAGTAGGGAAAACATGTTATTGCATCTTTGCTTGTTAATAAACAAGTTAAAAAGTTTTTACACTTTAATTGTATAATGCAGAATCAATTAAAAGGTTGTTAAAGATTAATTATCATTGTTTGTGGAAGTATAAATATGATTATTGTTAGTGTAGCTTATAATTGTAGCATGATTTCTGGCTGCTATTATCTTCCCAGGGAGTAGCCAGGTGTTGCTCTATCGTAACAATGGACATAGTAGCAGATTTATCATTTTCATCTTGCGGAACTGACATACCAGACAAATCAACATATTCTCATCCAACTATTCAGCACTTAAAATAGGTGCATTGTCTGTGTGAGCAATAATGCCATAAGCTCTCACTATCTCCTGGCAGCTAGGCACTGTTGAACATGCTATTTCAACATGACTTGTGATGCAAAGTAGATGTTACAGATCTTGCAAATCCGTTCAAGCAGCGATGTTTTTATAGTTAATCATTTTACTTTCCCCTAATTCTCAAAATATCGTATTCCTACTCTATCAATGTAATCATTTATCTTGACGCAACAGGTTTCTTGTCCTTGTTCCATACCTGCAACATGATCGCAAACATACCGCCCTAGTCATTTGCGACAAATAGAATCTACAGGCGAAGAGGGGCCAACTATTGACTTCTCTTGCCCTAAACAAACAAAATGTTCTTACACTTACATTCTGACCAGCCATTAGCAGTGCGCAGACAGATAGATACACATTAATCAATCTTATACTGTTAAAAGCTTAAAAATTATACAACTATTTTAATTCACAGTCATTAAATTTGTTAAAATAAAGTAATAATCAGTCAATTTTTAAGATTAAAATTTTAATATAGAAACCATATTTGTTGACGTCAACTAAATCTAAACTCCCCCCCCCTCCCCCTGGTCAACAATTGTCAAACATTTCCAAACCCCCTTCCCCCTATTTTGTTGACATAATTAATGGACAAACCCCTATAGGATTGGGTGACACGATCTTGGGATTGGGTTGCACTATTTATAGGATTGGGTGACACGCTTGTCATTTGGAAATTAAAAGAAGAACGTTTGTAAAAGTATTCCCACAACCCCTGAGTGTGAGCTTAAATGTGATAGGCCCTATAGCTCGCTCATAGGGAACCATTCGACACTGCACCAAGAGAAAGTTCATCATCGTTTCCCATTTGCTAAAATCCCTACTATGATTGGATGAGGAATTCATTTATTTTAAACTAAGTGATGAAAATTTCACTTACTCAAAACGGAGAAGAAGCTGAAATTTAAAAAAAAAAAAATATTTGAAATCTTTATAAATGACGTCGACGTGATTAAACTTTTATATTGGCGTTTTAAAAAAATCGCATCCAAAATAAAGATAAAAAGGTTTTCCTGACATGGGGGGTCTTTCATTGCATTATTACACTGTAAGTCTGTGTCCTCACATCTTCAAAATACGTTAGTTCAACCCCCGGCCCCCGGTTTAGGCTAATGGTAAAAGCGACTAGATATGTGCCTAAAAAGTCCGTCATCGACATGGTAAGTTTAGAAAGCACTGGGCTAGAGGCTAATTGCTATCCGGTGTTGAAATTCGAATGATAAATGACTTGGCTAATTGAAGACTTTAGTTTCATTATCTGATTAAGTCTAAATATGTTTTTGTTTTTTTGCCATTGTTGTTCTTAGCCAAATAGAGCTGTTGTTTTTGGAGGTTTTTGTTTTTTTTATTATATCGACAAATGCTTTAGGTTACGGATGATTATAAATAGTAGGCCTAATGTTATTAATTTTGTAATATGTGTTGATACATCAGCCAGCTCGTTGATGTTTATGTATGGTCTGATTATTGTGTCCCATCAAATAACAACGCGAATATCTGCCGAAATTATTCGTTTCAAAAATGTTACCTTCATTTCATAGTTATTAATAATGAATTTTTTAAAAATGTTTAAGGTTATGGCCTCTACACGTCTTGTTATCAATTATAAATAACTACAAACAATTTCCAAAGCTCATTCCATAAATAAAGCTGATGGTATTAGTGTGCCTGAGTGTGTGTATGTGCCTGTGTGTGTTTGTAATTCTAGGAAACTGAAAGTAAAAGCTAGAATTTTTCTCTACGTATTTTAAAAGAATCACGGATGGTTTCAGTTTCGAAAGTGGTATTATCAACTTGATAAATCTGGCCACTCACTAGACGGCTGAGTTTGGTTACTTAAAAATTACTCTGAAATTAATGTTCACCTTCATTTCAAATAAAAGTTACAGGATCACCTGTTTATGCCGGTGTTGTGAAAGCAGTGCCGGATTAACCTAAAGGCAAATGAGGCACCCTCCTAGGCCCCAGTGTCTTTTAGGGGCCCTCCCTGTCAAGGGATCCAAAATTCTTGGGTGGGTTGGGGTGGGGGGGGGGGGTTGCTTGACTTGATGTTTAAAATACTTGTATTGATGTTAATTATTTTAGACAGTAGGCTTACTTATGAGTATCTTCATACATCACAAGTTATAGCAGAGGCGGACAGCTTCCCCCCCCCCCCCCCNGGGGGGGGGGGGTTGCTTGACTTGATGTTTAAAATACTTGTATTGATGTTAATTATTTTAGACAGTAGGCTTACTTATGAGTATCTTCATACATCACAAGTTATAGCAGAGGCGGACAGCTTCCCCCCCCCCTCCCATAGTTGTGGGGAATGAGTATTTTGAGAGACTGTCGTCTTTTGATGACTGCATGGATAAATAGAATGACAAGTAAAATGTAAAATATCAGGGAGTTGCATACATTTTGCATGAAGGGCTTTGATCGTTAATATTCCACTGCCTCTTTCTGAAATAAAGCCGGTGTGAATTTTTGAAGCAATCCTTTCATTAAAACTAAAACTCTAGATTGTTAGAACATCTACACAAATAGTTTGACCAACCCTGGTTTTTATGTACATGTGTTGTGCAGATGTAAATGTGACATTTAAATCAATATGGTAATGACATGAGGGGGGGGGGGCAACTTGGGGGTTATTTTTTTTATCCGTGTGCTTAATTAATGAACGGTTGTTATTTCATTTCTGATTCTTTGGGGCACATTTATGTGTTTTTGTTACTAAAAGATTGCTTGAATTGTCTTTATATATTTTACTTTAAGAGGATGAGGATGAAAAAATACATTTTAAGACGTAGGATTGAAGAAAAAAAAGTGGGGGGGGGGGGCAGTTAATCAAAAATTGTTGTAATATAAATTATAAAAATATTTTCATTTTTAGTGGCCTATACTCTTTTTAGAACATGTAAAAAAAATAATTTAAAAAACCAAAAAAAAACAACCAATTGGCCTATACTTTTTTTAGAACAAGTAAAAAAAATAATTTAAAAAACCAAAAAAAAACCACCAAAAAACATTCCAGTAAAAAAAAAAAAAGTACTTCTCTAGAGCTGAAACATTAAAATTTGTATTGGCAACAGGTTGTAAGTTTATGTCTCGTGACTTTTCTTTTGCCACACTTTGGGTTGTTTGCTTCAGTTGAAATTTGATAGTATCCGGTCTAGGCAATTTAATTTCCTTTTCATGGCAATCAAATATAAATTCTGAAAACACCTTTTCGTTTATTTGCTAAGTAATATATATACATTTTACACTTATAGGCCTGCATTATTAGATAGGCGAGAAACTGAATTTTATTATAGCAGCTTCTTTGTTTTACAAAATTATTTTTTCTTCATTTGTTCACAGAATCCTGAGAAAAATGGCCTTTCCCAATGACACATTATAAACAAAAAAGATGGCTATGGCCTTGGATCTCGAAGGGTAAAAAAAGGAAGAAATAAAAAATAAAAAAAAACTAGAAAAAATTCTTTCTGAGATAAAGTTTGGTTCCAAAGATACAAATATATTTTTAATTTATTTATTTTTTTTTAAAATTTTAAATTTGATAGCCTGTGTCTGAACACAGAAATTAAACTTATAAATTTTTGGAAAAAGTTATGCTCATTATACGTTTCGAATTTTAAAAGCGTAGATTTGTGAAGTACTGGTAATGTTAGCTTTCCCGGTAAATAAAATGGTGAGAAAGGACAAATGTTCGCAAAAAAATGTAAGTAGGCCATATGTTCACACGCGTAGTGTCTTTTGGCTTCACCCGAGGAATACAAGAATTTGTGTTAGATCTAGGTTATTTACCCCTTGACCTCGTATTCTCGGTGAATGACAGTCCAGTATTGAACCACTTACCACACAATAACATTTTCAATTTATAATTGTTAATTTAAAAATATATTATATTTTATTTCTTTGAAACTTGAAAGAAAAAATTTAAACAAGTTCATTTTGTTGTATCATGGAATTTACTAAAACATATACAAAACATGACTGTTTAAAGACAACCTCGCTGTTAAGACAACCTCATTACATGATAAGGTTAAATATTATATTTAATCTGTCCCCAGAATCCCTGGCCATACGTCATCCACAAGCCATCTGGGATTTTTTGACACTTTAACCTATGAAATAAAGAGAGAGCCAGACTTCAATGAATCCCAAATACTCGTTTATGATGCAAAAATGAGGATTTGAGATGATTTGAAACCAGCGGTCAGTCAAAAGTTGAAGATGGAAGCAAAAGTCAACAGCAAACGACAGCGTTCGTGGGTAATGAAATGGGCTCACGTCACTGACACGGTATTTGCTGAAGGAACGGATGCGATAAGAAGAGTGGCTGGCTCCAGTGTTGGCTTGATGATGTCAGAAGGCCTAAGTGTCAAAGAACTCTCAGAATGGCTGGCCGATGCAGACGAAGGTTTACCACAAGCGATTTCCATACGCGACTTATCAATCAAAGCGACATACCCTATTTTTTATCAAGCCTTTTTGGTCACCTGCATGACAGATTGCATCGCTGTCATGTCAGACAAAATGGCGGATAAAACATTTAATAAAAAAGACTTTTTACAATATGAAGTACGTGAACTGTCGAGGCTGTTGGTCGGTAAAACCAATGGTCAGGAACTAATCTGGAAAATGGAGCCTCCTCCCTACTGGCCTGCTCACTTGAAATGGAAAAATCCAACATCTACTCCAAAGGACACAGTGGCTGAATTAGAAGAAAAGTTTAATTTTCTTAAACAAAACGTTTCACGCAAATGTATTCCAGAAGACCAGCAAACCATCTTAAGATTGTATGAAAAACACAATTTTTCAGAAATACCGTATGTTCAAAATATCTTCAAAACTATTGAAAGTTTGCGCCATCTAAATCCTCCCTCCGAGGCTTGTCAAGATACACTCGACACTGAAAACAGACTTCTGCTAGTATTTAAAGAATGTAAAACAAATATTAGCAAGCGAAACGAAAATAGCTACATATCGAATAACTCTAAGCCTATGTTATTACCCAAAGACTCAGTTGACCAAAGCAATAATAGTAGTAGTCTACCTTATAATGCACAGACTACAGTGCACGCTAATAATGCATTGTTATATTTTATTCCCGCGGAAGCAGGACATGTTACATATAATCCCCAAAACAATAACATCGTTGTCCTAGCGCCTATTCTTAACAGTGTAGAACTGAAACATGAAAAGAGCGTCACAGTTACAAAACGAAAATTGGAAATAAGTGTCTCAGAAATGGCTTGTAAGAATTCCACACACAAACGACGCACGGTTAGTGCTAACATGACTAACAACAACAATGTTGTAAATACTGAAAACATAGAAACTTCTCACAGCAGCTCCACTATTGTAGGCCTACCCATGCCCCCTAACACCGTTTCTAATGTTGACTATCAAGGTCTACAACAAGTAGCCACAGCAACTGATTTGGACAACATCAGCTATTCCCAGCCTGCATCCAAGTGGGAGTCATCCCAGATTTGTAATATCGGCCTACCAATACCCGCTTCCTGCAGCCTTCCACTTCTATCGCCGCCAACCACGTCTGAAATCAGTTGTCCTCAAATTCTTTCACCATCAACTCCTACAAGTACATGCACATCAGTGTCAAACGGCGGCCACTCTCCAGCACATCATCGTTTTCAAGATGTCGGCAAAGTGTCAACACCATCAACACAGCGATCAAATGATAGTGGGCACGAATCAGAGGATTCTTTGGATAAAGATTATAGTACCGAAGACTGGGAAGGAAATTCAATATTATCGGAGTTGCAGGAAGTTGTGCAACGTTCAGATGAGGAAATCGAGAATATGATAGATCTAGATGATTTTTATAACTTTTATTAAATGAGTAGGCCTACATGTAAAATTTTCACGAAAGAAAATTTACAAGTATTGGCCAAAAAAAATGTACATGTAGGCCCTTTTGGCAAATGGCAACCACAATTACAATTAATAAGAGAGATTTTTTTTTTAAAAGTGAGGGGTACAGTTAGATGACTTTCTGAAATAATTCATGTTGCGGGCGTTTAACAACATTTTAAAGTTGATTTAGTCTAGTTAAGGCTCGGAATTATTTTTAAAGCAGATCTCAGATTGTGTACAAATGAATTCCAGATGAGAGATTTTTTATATTTTTTTTAAAGTTAAACATTGGCTTTACAAATTGGGAATAATAGGAAATTGTTAGTTTATCACTATAGGAAGAACTCGTTACTTAGCGGCCAGCGTTATTTGACCAGCCCGTCGCAACTAATTTTGTTTGTTAATCTTATGGCAACTACAACAAAAATTCCAGGCAAGAGTGCATTCTATCTGCCCAACCAACCAATACCCCACTCTTATCACTGATGATATCAGCGAAACACGGGAGTGAAAAAAGAGATTGAATTGCAGTAACAACAACGTCAACTGGTTTCAGTTCCTGACCAAAAAAAAATAGAAGCTAGGTCCATTACGACAGTTACGGAAGACATCGAGTTTTGAGCCCAGGAGCAAATCTGCCGAGCTTTTCATTTTGTGCAGTTAATGACTCATCTCCAAGCGATGTGTATTGTAATTTTTACATTTTTTTTTATAATAAAGTCATTTTACTTTGAATTAGTCTAGTTGTATGTTTGAAGTTAGAATTTATATAATCCTTTAAAAAAAAAATTTAATTAATTAAAATTTTAAACAAGCTATGCCAAAAAAGTTAAAAGCTTATTTATTTTTTTTCAAGATGCAATTGGGGGTATCCATATATTACAGTACACACTGAGGCCATATATTACAGTACGCACCGAGGAAGGGGGTTGTTGATTTTGGAGTTTTTGCATACCAGTTCTGTAATGTGTAAAAGGGGGGGGGGTGTATCGGAATGAAGTAAATATATCCACAAATTCTACAAATATTATTCTTAAATTCTCTAAGAAAGCTAGCTGTACTGTCATCTAAAAAATCTGTGAAATCCGTGATTTTTAATTCTTATCCAATAGGCTATATATTTTTTTAAAATTAATTAATATAGTAACTTACTTAAGTCCACCGTGGGTGTTACGTAATTTGTGACAAATTTATCAGGCATTCAGTCAGGCAGTGCTTCTCAGACGTTTAACCTCGTCCCCCCACTTAACAAAAAAAAAAAAAAATTCGGGGGGGGGGGGAGGGAAGCGGTTGCTGTGCGGTAAAGTAGAATGATTTTCAATTTTGCTGCCTTTAAATAAATTTTTAGGCCTCAAGATAAAACAGTAACATTAAAGATGTATACTTTTATTTCAATACCCGGTATATGATAACGACTAAGGTAGTTGGCAATTTAAAAACAAAACAACCCGTTTAAACATTAAGCCCCAGCTCGTCGTTGTGAAACTTTAAAAACCCACTTCCCTCCAGCGCCACGAGAGTTTCGTGTCTACCTAAACATCTTCAAATGCCTCCCCGTGAGGCTTACGCCACAATTGAGAATTACTGGTTAAAGTCACTTGATTACATTTATTTTCCTTTATATAAAGAGTGGGGTGTAGGCGAGAGCTCGTAAAAGGGGGTGGGTGTTTGTCCAAAAACTACGGGGGTTCAAAATTTTGACTAACACCCGGTACTTTTATTGCGTTATTTGTACGTGCATTAAATACTATATGAATGACCCTTTATACCGGTACCCTAAATTTAAATAACCATGATTAATGGAAACATTCCTAACACAAGGAATATATACCCGGTTTATATTATTTTTTCTCTTCAATTTTAATCTCGTGCAAAATGGATTAGGATTTTTCAAAGAAGAAAATAGGCCCAGCATTTTATTTGAAAATAAACTATGCTTAAAACTTAGCCTATATGTTTTATTTCATGAAAAATATATCTATGTCCTTGTCCACACAACCATCATTTGAGAATCCAAGGCAGTGCAGCGGCCAGCATTAATTTTTTTTGTATGGTAATAGTAATAATAAAGCCCACATATGTTATTACCTGTGCACCAAAAGCTCATAAATCTCTTAATAGTAAAAAAAAACAACAATACATGTTTTGTTATGAAAATTCCTTTTTATTTGTTATTAATATTATTGTACTATTCATACAGTACTATACTATAATTATCTCTTACACAGAAGTATACAAAGACAGACATGTAAAATCTACTTCCAACGACCACAAAATTATTCTTTTAAATGTATATTAAAATAATTTTACTGAAGAGCCTATTGACACTAATGACACATATGTACAAAAATGGGAAGGGAGAGCATGTTATTTTCTTTTAATCAAATGTTCAAATTCGCCAAAAATTAAAATGTCCCTCTTCACATAATTGTGGAAACTTTACAGACAACAAAACTTTATCAAGCATCCATAGAAAAATTACCGCACCATAAAATAATGTGCCAAGTGCTGAAATTGTGATAGGCTTCTTATGTAGATTACTAGAAAGTAGTAAATCCTATGAATTAGAGCAGGGATATTTCTTGCAAGATTTTACTTTGGCACACAAGACCAAAAAATTAATTTTAAATGACTTAAAAAATGTGTCTTAAATGGTAGAGTTAGTTATTAGCACACTGAATGATTTAGAAGTCTTACTTTGGCAGGCTTATTACCAAAAGATTGCCAACCCTTCAATTAGACCATTAAAAAAGGCAAAAAATTTCCAACTGAGAATATGGCACGTTATTTATTTATCTTTGTCAAATAAACATTGGAGGGTGTTGTCACGTTCTTTGCCCATAAAATAGTAAGTGTAAATAAACAGATACTTCCATATTCCTTAGAACAGCGGTTCTCAACCTGTGGGTTGGCAATTTAAACCTTTGGAGGTCGCACGACCTGTTCCCAGGGTTCGCCTAAGACACATTTACTAATAGCTACGACATAGCAATGAAAGTAATTGAGTGGCTTGGGGGGTCGCCACAACATGAGAAACTGTCTTAAAGGGTCGCGGCAATAGGAAGGTTGAGAACCACTGCCTTAGAAGAAGAACTTTTGTTTACCAATGCCACAAATCTTTCATTTTAATTTGGGAAAGATTGTAAAAAAACCTAAGGTAAAATTATGATTTAAAAAGGAATACAAAAAGTAACTGATGAACAGGCCATCCACGACACATGTAAAAAATGTCTTGCAGTAACTCCCGATAAAGCCCAGTTGGGGTAAAGGGACAAACATCGGGCTCCCCAGCACCATCATAAAATTTAACATTTTTGTTGCAATTATGACAGCAACTTAAAAAGATTCAGAGTCTATAAGTTTCCACATAAATTTGTTGACACATGCCCAACACTTGCATGTCAAAATATGGATGACCCCTTCAATCATCAAACTTTAACACACACACACAAAAAAAGGTTGTAAAAGAAAAATATACTCAATGAAAAAATGTGACAATATTCAAAAGTTAATTCAAATTTGAAACAAAAATCATATTTTTATAACAAGATTGATAAACTCCAGTTTGGCTGTTCACTTTTTTTTTTAATGCAGACCATGAAATACATAGCACATCAGAGGCCACCCATACAGTATGCATCTGTACACCAAACATATATTTATATATCACTATCACACTATATTAATATTTTTTGGAAAAGCAGCCAAAAAAAAAATAAAAAAATATGAATAATTAAATACATAAAATAATGAAAATGTATTGGTGAATTCCAAGCCACACTAAAAAGAAAATAACCCAAAATTATGGATGAGATAAGTTCATTGAGACTTACCAGTATTAATGAAACGAACTGGTTCGGACAGCAAGCAAAACACTAACGCTTTCAAGTGTCAATATTTAACACCCTACCACAGAAAGCAGAACAATCAACTAGTCCAACCAACAAAACCACCCCCTTTTCAAAAGAAATATGTGTATACATACATAATATATGGATGGTCCCTTAGTTATGTCCTTAATATTTGTATTAAGTCATTCACAATTTACAAAATGAAATAAAAAAAAAAAATAAAAAAATCACATTGACAACAAAAACTAGAATCCTAGTTCATTAATGCACTATTTGACTATTTTATTTGCCTAAAGTAGACCTTTAGCTCTACAAACATCTTCCATCAGATTTTTCATATATTTGATCTCCCTCTGCAAGTCCTCTACTTTAACCTTTAATTTGCTGTTCTCCTCTTCCAACACTTGTTCCTCAGATTTGATTCCCACAGCCTCATTCTTCTTTTTTTGACGATATCGAATTGCCGCATTTTTATTCTGAAGCTTCTTCCTATCTTTTTTGTTCAGCTGTTCTTCTATAACATGCTCTGGTACTGGTTGTGCTTGGGGCCTCACCTTGCGAGAACCATTTGAGTCTTTCCTACTGAGTTTAGCTTTAGAATATGGGGAAAATCTTTTGCCTGGCTCAATGGATGAAGCTGATATGACTTTATATAGCTCTGGACTTGACTCTATGATGCTACAAGTAGTGAATGGCGAGGAAGGTGCTGAACTTGAAACCAAGCTTTCAACATCACTGATTAAAAGAGAGGAGTTGACCACCTCACAGCACTCTATACCAGCAATACTTGAAACATGGATAGTGTTGTTAAGGCTCGAATCATTTTCATCCAATGAAGAACTAAATGAGTCAAGACTAACATTCTGAAATGACTCAATCGCCTCACCAGGAGATGGATTATGAGAAGATAGCAGAATGAAAGGAGCAACCTGCTCTGGTGAGTCAGGTGGTGACAAAATTGCCTGAAAGTTTTCTTTGAAATCCGAAATAGGTGTTTTATTGGAAACTGCAAATATTTTTGAGATAGAAGAATTATATTTTTGAGAAATTGGTTCTTCTTTGATCAAAGCATTTCCAGTTTCTAATGAGGATGTGTAATCGTCCAAACTGGATTCAAGTGGCAATGCATCAATGCTACTGCCCAGTGCATCCAGATAGGAACCAAGATCAGATGATTCCATCCATTCTGTTCCTAGTATATCTGAGGACCAAAAAGTTTAAATAAGGGTTTAACTTTTTAAAATTTATCAGCCATTAAAGTCACAAATCTAAAAGTTGCATGCAAAACATGTTTGACAATGAAAAATGGCATTTTAATTACAATAACTTTATGTCGCAAATGGTATCAGAGCTGCCATAATACCACCACTAGTACTGTAAAGATAATTTGAGTGCACTGCACAAATTTCAACTTACCCATTTCCTAACCAGTGCTGCAATATTTTGATACCGGTATACAAACTATACAAATTAAATTTGAAATTTGCTTTTAGGACATCTTACCAACAAATAAAGGGGTATTAGAGGTAAGATGGCACCTTTAGAAAATCCCCAAGTTTAATAGTAATATGATAATATATAGCTTGTTGATTCTGCTCCTTACTGATAAAGCTGATTTTTATTTTTCCCCTCTTCTAAATTTCTTTTGGAAATTATATTTAGTGTGTGATGAAATAAAACAAAATGCTGATGGCTACTGATCTAACAAAACATACCTCCATCTTCTGAAGGATCTCCCAAGAAATTTTCAATATCCTTGGATGGATCCCCAAAGTGTTTAACGATCACAGCATCCTGGGGCTGAAAGTTGAACATATCATCACCATCAGTTCGGCTCCCCAATTTAAGGTCACCGAATTGGCCATTTGGATGGTCTGTCAACAAGTCCAGGTCCCATTCGCTGCCAAGCAGCAAATCTTCGTTCCACATGTTTAATTCCATCATCAAAATTTGAGTTCAAGTTCCTTTCAATAATATGGTCTGAGAATTGTTTTGTAGATATAGCAGCCGTAGCTAGGAATACATTCTGGTAAGTTCTGAAATAAAGGAATAAGTTTATTATGTACTGAACTATAAAGTTTCCAGGTGACATTCTTTTCATAACTCCCAATGAAACAAAAACGTAAGTAATACATTAAAAATACTCTCTTTCTAAAGAGAATGAGCAACCCTTTTCATTTTGATAAATGGTAGGCTTAATTGCTATTCATAGTCTAGTTAGCTAAGGCAGAGTCATTGTTTTGAATTATTTATGGTTGAAATTAAAATTAAATTATGAATCTGTTTTTGTTGTTGCTGCCACTTTACAATAAATTTGAAAATCCTCACAAATCTTCAAAAAACTATCTAAAACCTTACTCTCCCAATTGTAATTTATTTAGAGTTTAGCATTATTGTTGCACTTCCCAGACTTTTGAGGATATTAAATCATCCAAGTGAAAAAAATGAATATAACATTTACAGAAGAGCTTCAATTTTCTGAACTAATTATAATGAGTCTGTGTGTTTCAGATGATATAGCAATATTTAATAGATAACTGAACACTGCTATGGCAAGTGGATGGAAGAAAAATGCAATATTAATATTATACTATACAGTACAACTTGACTTATAACTTGTGGCGATTTATTTAATAAATTATTTCTGAATCCTTTTTTGGTCAACCTCAAGGCTCAAGGCCCACTTTAGGGGTTATTCGGATAACTCATAGTTAGTATAGATGTTTTGGTAAATCTACACTGTAGGACTAGACTATTAAAAACATTTGTCACTTTCAAAGTCAGTAACTTTGAACTGAACAATTTTACTCTGGTGGCTAGGCCTACTAGTTTTATTTTATTAAAAACTATTTCATGTGATATGTAACTTATCAATTTTTAATGTGAATATATGGTAAATATGAGACTGTAATAATACTAATAACTAATAATAATACACTTTAGTACTATATTATAGTATAGTAAAGTATAGGCCTAATTAAAATTAGTACCATAACCTGAAACTCATTCATATCTTCAGTTTTCTGGGTCATTTGTTTTACAAAACATTCAGTTACCTCAGACATACACTACACCTACTAATATAACTAATTAAGAATATCAAACTAAATAAAAGCTAAAACTAAAAATATGTGGTCCAACCCTTTCATTTTCATGATTTCTTGTGGCTTCACTTTAAGACCCGTGGCCAAGTCATACTATTTATACTCGTAATTTATTATATTTAGTATAGTAGTATAGGATAGTATAGTAACTGAACTGGGCCTAAATGACCTAATAATGTGGCCTAAAAACTGTTACATATCTAAGCAGGGGCCCAAATTAAAGCGATTAGATAGTGATATAAATGAACTTACGCCATGTTGTCACTGAGCCCCGGTGGGCGAAAGTCGTAGGGCAATTTAAGCTGACATGATTGTCATTTAGCTTATTTCACTTATCTTCTTGAACGTGGCAGCTGTAAATGGCGGATTTGTCCAGGGTAAAACCTGAAGAATAACGCCTTTCAAGGTCATAAATTCATACATTATGATGAGTGAGCGTAACAACTGCGGTTTTTAAATTTAAATATTTTTAACAATAAAATCTAAAGAAGCAATTACATAAAATCTATTAATTATTTAACCATTTCATTTCAAAGACAATAAAATGAAATACTTCTAGGAACTACTTTTCGCATGCTGTGTTGACATAGAATATATTGCATCAGAAAGTTTGAAACCATGCCAAAATGACGTTATTTACTATAAAAAGAAAACTTAAAATAGATTGAACCGCGGGTTTTACGTTTTAGTGTCTTGGTACTATATGAATTATTAGATTCTATTTTTGTTTTCAAAAACCTTAAAAATAAATACACCAGTCTCTGTATTTGTATGATATAAATATTTGTATATTAGAACAAAAAATGTAGGCCTATTTCTAAAAATGTGTTTAAAATCAGTGTCTTTTCGTTCATTTCACCCCGACCCTTTTCTAACATACTCATAGGCTGCTATTCATATACATTGATTAAAATTAAATTCATGATAATTTATAATATTTAGTATATAGCTGTGCCGGATTAAAAATCCAAGTGCAGAGGTGTTGCTAAGAGGGCATATGGGGACAGATGTCCCCGGGCACCAGACAACTGAGAACGCCATAATGGGCTTTGGTGGTATTTTATTGATGAAAATAATGAGTTTCAGACGGCAGGGGTGGGGGGGGGGTGTCTTAGGGGCTGTCCATAAAGTACGTCACGCTATTTTTTACCATTTTTACCACTCTCCCCATGTTACAAACTGTCACAAATCTCGGAACCTAGAGAAACCTAAGAAAAAGTGTAGGCCTACAACTTATAACAATTTTGACTCGTGTGTGACAATTTTACCCCCACTCCCCGGGGTCACAATATCAACCCCCACCCCCCCCAAAAAAAAAAAATGAAAAAAAGTACGACACGCTTTCGAAATAAACTGTTAAAACATTATGATTAACAGGTAGCCTAATTAAAATTTTATCTAATACAAACTTCACTATTCACTTTATAAAATTAAAAAAATGAAATCGTCTGTCAGAATACACCCATCACAACAGAATGTTAAACATCACTGTCAATTTAAAGCTTTATTTAAATTTATTATATGATTTTCAAAAATGTGTGACGTCACATATGGCATTTACCTCCAACCCTTGGCCTTGTCACAATTTCCTAGCCCCCCCCCCCACCTCCCTCCCTCCCAAAACCACCCAGTTTTAAAAATATTACTTATTGCTAGTAATCATAAAAAGGAGCTTTAAAAAGTTTGTTCTTCTATATTATCTCTTATATATAGGAGCAAATATTGGTATTCTTAATGTGCGTTACTTGAGTTCATGTTTTGTCAAGTGACTTTAGTAGGTGGGGAGTTCACGCATTGCTGTCGCCAATGTTTGACGGGCTATATCTAGTAATAATTAATAGGCTTATATATTGTGGACGTGAGCAAGAGCTAAATGTAGCCCAGAGCTAATCCCAAACGAAGTGGCTATTTGGACCAGGGTCCGAGAAGTTAGAGCAGAGGTCGGGAACCTATGGCTCGCGAGCCAGATGTGGCTCTATTGATGCCTGCATCTGGTTCGATTATATAAAAAAAATCACATTAATGGTAAGAAATACTCATTGATTAGCAACAGCATAACAATGTTACTAAAAAGAATTCAGAGACCTAATTATTGCATTTTTAGTGTTGAAATTACACAAATGACATATTTTACTTGAATTTTAAGTTTTTAACATAATGTATGGCTCTCAGAGATTTACTTTTCAAAATATGTGGTGCCCATGGCTCTTTGAGACAAAAAGGTTCCCGACCCCTGAGTTAGAGGTTGGGATTAAAATTTTAATAAACGTATTATTATTAGGTTGTAAGACAAAATTTTTTATCAAATGAAAGATAATTGAATGGACTATATGTTTGTAAAATTAGTTCTTAAGTTTAACTAAAATAAACTACCACAAATGACATCCGAATAGCATAAGTCTAATGGGACTTATAGCGAATAGCGGCGATGCGTTTCCAGTACCATTTTACATGCTATTCAGATGTCATTTGTGGTAGTTTATTTTAGTTAAACTTAAGAAGAAATTTTACAAACATATAGTCCATTCAATTATCTTTCATTTGATAAACAAATTTTGTCTGGCAAACCCTACAATATTTTTAAAATATTTTTTAATAAACCCAAACTCTCACTTCTCGGACCTGGGTCCGAATAGCCGCATCCAATTCCCAATCAAGGGCCAAGAGGCGGTGTCCAGGCTCTGGCGTGTCTAGGTGAGACTGGACACCGCCTCTCAGACAGACATACTGAACGCCTCCATAATATTGGGCAAGATAAGCCGTGTCCCATCTCAAATCTGTCAATAGAGGCGACCACAATGGCTTCAGAGTAATTTGTTATCACCACCATTGTGTATTGTAAAAAAAAACCTGGTGAATTTGGAAAACAAACTGATCCAGACTTAAGGAACCTGAAACCACATGGCATGAATGTCATGTTCTCATTCACTTGTTGAAGCTTTTCTCCGCCCCCTCTTGTTACCACCAATCACTGTGGATTTACTTTTCATCTCTTCTGTCCCATTTCCCCTGTATTAACTCTTTCATCTACATATTTCTATCACATTCTTCTTGCTGTTCTCTCAGATACTAAATTGCAGCCAAGTGTTTATTTTTATTTTATATTGTTTTTATTGTTGTTTGTTTGCTGAAGAAGTCTTCTTGCCGACATGATCATTGTTTTGTTGCGTCCCTTTTTCAGGTTTTCCCATATTTTGTTTCATCATTTTCCAAAATCTCCTAGGAATTTTGACAAGTTTTTATTGAAACATTTCATTTTTGAAAAGAATTTCAATTTTTTAATTAAAATTACCATGCCTTTGTAATATACATTGCTGAACTGGATTTGAAGATGTAGGCCCTATTTATATAATCATAAAAAGCCCCCTTACAAACTAACAAACTTTTGTAATTTTAAGAATAAGGCACATTTTCAAAAGTAAAAATAAAAGTACATTAATAATTAAAAGTTAAAATTTACTGAGTAGGATTTTTATTAAAGTTAAAGACAGAAAAAAATATAAATGAAAACTTTGGCTTCAACATAAGCCTTTCTTCTGCCCACCATAAAACTAGGATTTTAATTTTTAATGGAATAAATAACACAAAGGGCACTATTCAATAATTGTTACCATCATAAAATAAACAACATTTGTAAAAATTAAAGAGAAAAATAACAGGTAAACAATCAAATAAGGAGTAATACTGAGTAATAGATTCTGGTATTTCCTTGTTATTGTGATGCAGACAAGCACCACTCTACACACACTTGGCATCCTCAATAAGTTTTATGGCATCAAACATTAAACCTAACAAAACATCAATTTCTAAAGAGAATGATCATTTTCAATAGAAAATTGAGGTTATCAAGCTTTAAAAAAATCTAGAACAAATAAGCCTCTACGTAAAGATAATAGTCTCAGAGATTGATTTTTTTTCTCATCAACAACAGCTTCATAATGATATGTATTCATCATAAATATGTTAATATTTTAGTTTAACAGGTGAGTGTACCGTCAACACATAAAATGAATCAACCAAAATTTTACCACTCTCTGTTCAATTATTGAGACGATTATAATATTTTTATAATTATGCCCCAGTTCCATTCATTTAAAAATTAAGCTTATCTGTGTCTTTTTTAATTTATATTCTGCTTAGACATTGTGAAGAATTCTGTACAACTAAAATTGTTCTCTTTAATGTAACACTTTGATGCTGTAACTCTCTACATGTTCACTTAGTCAGCTTTTCCAAATTCAAGGAGAGACATTAAAACTCAATAACTTGTATAAATCAAATAAATGGGACAGAAACACAACATTTCTCATTGTCTTACATTCAATTGTAAAAACTTATTTTGTATATTTTGCAATAGAAAAAAAATCTATGACAATTTACCAGAAAATGCACTGACAAACTCAATTGTAGAGAGTTTTTATAAAATTCTTGATGGCTTGGTTCAGCTTGAATTATAACTAACGGGCTACCACGCATGCATTTACTGTGAGGATTAAGATAAGATTCATCTGCGCATATTTTTTCAGCTTTCGTAATACTAATAGTTTAGAGGTTTTTACAAAGTTTTCTTTGGAATCAAGGCGTGTTGTATGTGTTTTATCTCCTTCGACTGATAATCTTATGTTTTTTATCGCAAGGAACAGTGGTTACATGGATTTTTTGGACATTGTTCCCATAAACCAAGACAAATCCATATCTGCCAAATTGGAAAAAATTAATATGTCATCTTGTAAACAGACGGCAAGATCAAAACAACCTTTCAAAGATAAATCGGCTACAGACAAAAGAAGTGTCCCTGATCTGGGAGAGGAAAAACGAGAATTCCGTCTAACAAAAATCCAAGACTTTGTTCTCACTCAAGAACTAAACAGTTATTTTACAGCATAATTACACGCTGAATGTCCTGTGTAAACTAATTTTAAGGAACAACGGAAAGCTCAAACAAGCTTTTTCAGGACTGAAAAAAGTATGTACAATGAATGAAAAAAAAAAATGTTTCCATTTATTTGGAGCAATAAAAATATCTTATCTTAAATGGAAATGTGTTTTGATATCTTTGTGTATATTAATTTTCAGTACATGGATAAATATTCTCACCAACAGCTTTTATTCACAGTTCAACTGAGCTGTAGCAGATAGCTTATGTGTCTAAAATTGGCAGGTACAGGTGAACCCTCTCTTTACCTTTCGGCTGTCCCTTTGTGACATTACTTTCTTTAGTGTGCATATATCAGCATCGCAGTTAACAAAGGTGTCAGACCAATGACATGGTCCAAATAAGGAGAGTAACATTTTAAATAACCATCTCATCAAAAATGGACGGCTCAGATTTTTGTTACTTAGTTCCCTACAATAAGTCTTGAACCAATGATAATGATCACATAAATCCTCACCAACTGCCTCAAAGTATGCTCTTGCGCTGGTCGATAGTCAGTACTGTGATTCTACATTTGAGAGGTTTTCCAGAAAAAAAATTCATTTGTACCTGTGCTTCAGAACATTGAGGACATTTCCTTGTTGACTTGTTGCACTGTTCTCAGTGCACTTTCTTAAACACCATTCACAAAATCCTGATGCTTACAAAAACATTTTAAAATATATTCTTAACATTTACAGGAAGGTGATGACAAGATTCAGTTCTGACAATAAGTCTTGCCAATGATTGAGGTCACTTTCTCCGAGTTAAATTAATACCACACCAACCTTGACAATCATAAATTGTTTTTCCCAAAGTCAATGACCATATAATAAATATGCTTTCTTCTGCGTTTAACTTAAGTTTTTAAATTTGTTCCTTTTTTAAAAATAGATTTTCAGCATCACCTGGATTTTTATAAAATGGGCATAGATCATGTCATAAACTGTATTTCTTTAATTTTTGTAGTGATTTACACAGGGAGTGGCAGAGAAGCCCATGACCTGGCTCATTACCGATATTTAGACAATTCCAGATGTACAATTAAGGGTTACAGCCTCTGCTTATTTTTTTCTTCTGGTTAAAAATATTTTCATGTTCATTGGATAAAACTGTGTCAAAGTTTATCAAACCTTTCTACTGCTACAAAATAAATGTACCCCGCATATTAATCACAGCATCACCACTTAAAATAAGTCTCTGATCCTGTACTGTAAGCCACAGATCTCCTCCTCTTGATGAGCACTGGCGAGCTATTCAAAGAATATAGCATGGTGTGAGGCAAAGGTGTACAATTAAAATTAATTATATTAGTATAAGAAATTTGACTATTAATTTATGAAAATTGTATGAACTCAGTGAATTCTTTTATTCCTTACCATATAAACTTGTTTTGTTGAGTTCCTTTGCCCAGTATGCAGCTGCAACTGTGTGCCAAGCTCCTAAGAAAAATATTTAAAAATTACATAAATACTTAGCAAGAGTGCTGCCTCTTGCTCTGCTCATTCCTAACTTTAATTATCCTTGAGTTTCTGCCTATCCTTATATTCTCTCAACTAGGGTTTCTTGTTTCTCCAAGTTTGCTTATCCTCGGAAAACAGGATAAAAGTGACTCTCCTCCCTTGCTGTAATTAATTCTATATAAAATAAATTATAAACCAAATTACAAAATAAAAAAGTGGGTTTTAATAATCGCTTATTTTTTAAAGTCTTTTAACATATAAAAAAAGATGTTTGGGCATGTTGAGAGGTTGGTCACTTGCTAATGCTTTATTTCCCCCGGCTTAGCCCTAGTAATAGATAATTACCTAATATGCTTGCAAAGGGATCAGTTACATTTTAATACCACAACTTGGTACCATCCATGGCTGGAGGGAGAGAGACGGAGATGGTAGCTTGCACTGGCATGGACTCTTTAAATAGCTTATTTTTTATGTGCATTCTCTTTACATGTTAGTTTTCGTTAAATAGAGGAGACAAAATTATGGGAGACTGCAGTTCCCCAACTTGTTAATATCTATTGCACATTAACGCTAACAATAAGGAGGCATCCAGTTTTCCCAGGCAAAGAAAAAGAAATTAGTTACAACCAATTTTTAACATTGATCATCTGATATCGATACAAAGTAAGATATGGTCAAATATATACGAAGCATTAGCCAGAAGCCTACCACTTTTATGCATAATACAGCATCTTTATTTTTTTTATACTTAATTTATTAAATAATAATAAAAATACATTTACTATTGGCTTATTATTTTAAGAAAATCTTTATTTTTTAATTATATTTTTATATCATGATAAAAATAATTTGATTACCAACAACCGGCTATCAGTTTCAAAACTAATAACTGGAAATACAATCATCATTTAAAATCCTTAATTGAAATCAACATGCTAAGAAGACTATCTAATGTCATGAAGAGTTTGTATATAAATTACCAGTGACTGGATCCTCTTCAATACCTAACCATGGAGCAAAGTATCTTGATATGAAATCGTAGACCTGGCCTTTATTATCTACACATCCGTTATCAGGAGATCCTTTAATTGTAAGACCCACTCCTTTCACCAGTCCACTTGATTCAGCATTAACCATATCCTTGACGAGTGGTTTCATTTCTTCCAACTCATTTCTATATGTTTTTCAGAATTTAAATATATATTATTACAGGTATTATTAGCATTAAAAAATATCTTAAAAATTTAAAAAAAAACTTTAGTAGTGGAAAAAAAAAATAAGAGCCATTCAGCTGAATATACCAGGTTTGCCCTAATTTAATCATTACAAATTAATAAAAAACAAGATCTCAAAATTTATTTTCAGCTATGCGGCGTTAGTACATTAATTTGTAATGAAGTGTATCCCAACACAGTTCCCCCAGCTGTCTTTTAAAATATTTTAGGAAGATATCCTGACAAGATATTTCATTTATAAAAATAAAAAAAACAAAGAAACATCAACGTGCCTTGAATTTGTAATTGACTAAAACATTCATTTATAAAGGAATACATGACTGGCATAACTTGATATATTGTGTGAAGATTAAGTTGAACAATAATCAGTTTTACTCAAATTCTTTATGCACTTGACAACTCAAATTTGTCAAAGTAGCACATTTATTTGATTCCAAAGCATGTCTTTTAAAAAAAAAATAGATATAAATTAATGAAAATCAACATGAATTAACATAAATATGCTCTATTTCTTACATTTTTAATACTACTGCCTTACAAACATAGAAGAAAGAAGTACATGAGATGATCAGAATAGAAAGCCATGTCTCAACATAAACTTGAAAGATGAGGTAAAAAAGAAAATTTCCTACTGCAAAAAGCTAAATGTTTAAAAAATGATAAATACATTTAAGCAAACCTGGTAGTACAATCTTTGAGGCGCAGTAGAAGTTTTCCTGTTGCACTTAACTGAACATCTTGAATAATAGTTAAATCTTTTAAACAAGTCTGTAAATTATAAAAATTTCCAAAATAAATGATCAGAACAAATAGCTGTTTACAATGTATTAAACACTAAGGACTTACATGATGAGAGATGTACTGAGGTGCAAATCTGCACGTGTAGAGCATATATTCAAGTTCAAACAAATCTCTTCATTTTATAAACAGGTGAATTTTGCTATTATTTGAAATTTTTTAATCTGATTTCTTTTTCATCTACGTTTTAAGCTTAATCAGAGTTGACAAAATTATATTATTAGATCTGAAAATAAAAGTATTTACATGCTTGTGCATATTTTGGTCACACCCCACCCCAGCCTTATTAATTTTTTTTCCATTGTGTAGTTAACCTTCCAAAGTCCTTTCAAACAAACAAATAAACCTTTCAATCAACCGCTAAATAATTTTATCCGTTTTGTTTTGGTAAAATATTCACCTTCAAAAGTCCTTTAATATCATCTAAAATCTGTAAAAAAATTGAAATTGAAATATGCATGATCCAAAGTTTTTGAAAAATTGGTAATTAAGAAAAATCTAATCCCACCTCCATAAAAATGCCAGGAGAAAGATTTATTATAAGGGCATAATCCAATGTAAGAAAGGAAAGGACTCTAGCTGCCAAAATGCATTGACTTATACTTTTTAAAATAATTTCTTTTTTTAAACAAAAACACATAAAGAATAAATAGCAATGAATAATTAAATGTGTATTTGTTTTCTATATTTTTTTCTAATTTAACCAGGTTGGAATCCTGCATTATCTTAGTGTAAATGTGTTGATGATTCAGTCTTCATCAGAGTAACAAATACCTACAGGTGAATGACAGGCCAACATTTGTGAACAAGGAAAGTGAAACTACCCACCAGCCCATTTGAGAACTACAATTTATTTCATAAATTACATCAGTCATGGTTGAACATTTTTACATGTATTAGCCCATTTTGGTTCAAGATAATAATAATTAATTATACATATATATGTGTATATAATATATATATATTTAAAATTATATATATAATATTAATTGAGCATTGGCTCAGGATTTACATTACCTGTGGTGTTGGTGGGTTCAATGGAAAGTTTAATGCTATTCGATTCTGCTCAGATCTAGACACAGTAAGTTCTCCACTCCTTGTGGAGAAGCTAATTTTGTCACAGTCATTTCCTGTTTGATTGAAATGTAATAAATGAATTATGATATAAATATGTTGATACTTTAAAATTCTGCTTATAAAAAAATATTCAACTGAAAACTGAAACTATAATTTCTTCCTCTTCTTCCCAGTAGGATCTCTACACGATGTCTGACGGCCTTAAAAATTAAAAGCTAGCTGTAAGAATGTCACATGCTAAATTGTCCAAAATTTAAAACACTATTGGTCAGACATATTGTAAGGGTACTTCAATGCCTTTTAAAAATGAATGATAACCGCTTCAACATCATTGTTGGGAATGGCAAAAAGACATGGTTAATGAATTGTTAAAACTACCAAACACCTTTCCAAACTCATTCTCATACTTGCAGTAATAGGACAATGAAGTCTCCATCAGGAGGAAAAAATTTTTGTACATGCCCTACAATAAATGATTTATTCCTTTCTTCCTTCATTAACATACAAAACAAATTCTGCATCATGTTTATAGAAATGATTGGCTTTCCAGCACAACAAAATTAATTTTATATCTGTGACATGTGCTCTGCAAAAAATTCTTTACAGTTGAAAACAATTTTGGTTAGTGATATTCTTTAATCTTCAAAAATGTATTTAGTAATATCATTTAAAGTTTGGTATTTTCTTGAACCTTTTTCCCTGAAGAGAACTGCGGATGCAGCCAGGGTAGCATGACCACAGAGATCAACTTCTGTTGTTGGAGTAAACCATCTTAGTCCAAATGTATTTGCTGGGTGAAAGATAGATATTTAAGAATAAGAAGACTATAAGTCTCAATAGTTTGGCTGGATTTTAAACTTAGTTATTTGACAAAATTTTTAAAATATTTTATAAATCTTAATTAATTTAATGTGATCATAATCTCACCACTTTGAAAATCTCCCTTTTCTAAAAAAACAAAAGCAGTTTCTGAAAGATTCATTTCATTTCCTATTTTTTGCATTTCTTTGGCAGTTATATTCTGGAAAAAAAAAGAAGATAAATTAGCACATTTATTATGGGTATGTGCCATTGAAGAAACAACAGCAGACATTTTTTAGGCACTGTCATCATCATCATGATAAAAAAATTAAAAATTCTTTAAATCATATGTAGTAAATTCATAGTTTTTACTAGTCACTATATATAGGTAACAAATGCTACTAATAGTGCTTTTCTTCACATCAATGGAGATAGCTCAACAGTCATTTGATTACAAGAAAGATCACCTTCACCTACCAACCATAAAAAAAGTTTAAGTTAAAATAAATCATAAGCTATCATTCACTGCTATGCACACTAAAGAACACATTAATAAATTATAATTTTAGGCACTTTGATGAAAAGTTCAAAACATTTTTAAAAATATAAAAATACTACAGCTGTATGGAGCCTAGAGAATGGTTTACTGTCAGGGTAAAAGCTTGCCTTGTTTACAGTGTGTTTACGTCATGTTTTTCATGCATCTCGTGAATGAACTCTGAGTGACCCCAAGTTTGGCGACAATGGGTGTGGTTTAATTGCATATTCTCTCCCTTGTCCTTGACTAATTGTAAAAACAGTCTATAGTAGAATTTTTGAGAACTTACGAGACAGGTTGAGGTAACTACAGATACAATGCATAACCCCTTTCCGGAAAAGTCTCTGTGAAAGACTATAAATAATTAGATCGACAGTGTCTAATGCTAGATAGAGACTGCAAGACAAAGAGAGAGACAGAGTTTGCGATGACGATAAAAGGTGGAAGCCAGACTAATAGATTTACATACTGCACAGACCATAGATATTGTACATTATATTTATGTGTGTGTGTGCATCTTCCCAACATCTTATACTGATACCGGTATTGCTGTATTGTAAGTGAACAGATTTATTTTATTCTATTTGATTTTGTATTGTAAAGTTAACTTAATAAATCATTATTTGTAATTAGCCCCAGTTTGGGTATTGTTCTTTCTTACTGTATTTAATTAATGGTATTGTCCTTTGTTATGTACTGTTTGTCACGAGCCATATACTCAAATAAGACATTAAATTCTCTAGACATTATAGCAGTATGTAACAAATTGGGTGCTCATCCTGAAATATTTGAATCTATAAACTTTTCATTATTACCACCAATAACAAATTGAGTGTGTATCTGTGAATTCAACCCACCTTTTTCTGTAATATACTCACACTAAACTGAGTTTAAGATACCATTTTACAATACCATAACAGAGCTAGTTACAATTTTTTAAATTAAATTTTTATAAGTGTGTTCATTAAGCTTGAACATTTATAAAACTTAGTGATATTTTGCTTGTGTCAAAATGGATTTTGATGTTAACAAATGTTATAAAAAGGATCTATTTTCCTTTGCCAAAGATTTAGGAATAAGTGTAGCTTATTCTGCATTTAAAAAGACCACATGAGATGGGATCCTCATCCACTTAGTGAATGAGGCTATGCTGTCTGAGGATGAACTGGCCTCAGTCACACAACCAAAGGATCCTAGTATGGAGCTCCAATTAAACCTTAAACAAATGGAGCTAGATACTCAAAAGAGAAAGAAGAAACTAATTCTATGACTCCTGTCTCCACATTTTGACATAAATTCTCTCGACTGCCAATAACACTACCCATTTTTTCCTCCACAGTGGTGGCTTGTAAAATGGATCGGGGGTGGTCACGCAATTTTTGGAGCCTTGCATACCTGTATTGATTCACTGATCATAATTTTAAAATAAAATAATTAAAATTGTTGTATAAGAGATTAATGTTAAAAATGTATGTAATTTAGGGTTATTAAGTGCAGTTTTTTTTACTATAATATTCCGCTTTTCAAGTGTTTTCACATTACTCAAGGCCCTCCACCCCCTCATCACAAAAAAGTGACCCCCCTCTTCCCCTAGTCCAGGCCTGCACAACATACAGCCCACAGGCCGCATGCGGCCCATCAGCACCCACCTAGGGGCTTGCGAAGTAACCAAATATTCTTAATTATTATTATTATATTATCTTAATAGCTTTCATCCCTGTCCTATCATCTTTCCGCTCGCACAAGTTTTTCATTAAGTATTTTATGGTTTGCACAATTTTTTCATACAGTTTATATTTTGAGTTTTGCAGGCCTGCCATATAGGGCATGACGTCATTTATGAATGGCCCCCTAATTTGGGATTATAAACTACTACTAGTCTACTACTACTAGTACTAGTACTAAATAAGTAAATTTAACTAGTAACTCTAAGTCTAAGTCTAATAAGTCTAAGTAACAATAACAACTCACCTGTCCGGGTAATACTAAGCAAACTGCAGCTGGGTTTCCAGAAAAGGGCACGTCTGTAAAAGCATCGACGATGTATATAGAAAGTAATGTGGACCCATTGTTTATAGGAGATATTTCAACTGACATGGTGCTTTAGCGGCTTTAGCACAGCTACAGATGAAACTTTAACCGAGTCTTGTAATGGAAAGAAAGAAGGCAAAAGACAGATGTGTCACAGAGTTACAGGCAGTAGCAGTTTAAAATGTTTTGACACACGGTGGTCCAGTTGACTTATCTTTCTTTATTTTAAAAAACAAAAAAAACAAAAAGACAACAACCCACTAAAAACAAATCTTTTTTAAATAAATCATTTAAATGCGTTTTTGTTTGCGTTTATGCATTTGCAAGTGATTTATTTATGTGATTGTAGCAACTGATTTTGGTAAGGGAATTGTTATTATCAAACTTAGTGTGCATCTAAATGCATAAACTAGACCTAATAGACTAGAAATTTATTTAAAAGAAGAATTTGTTGTGTTTAAAGAAAATAAGGAACATTTTTTTTGAATGCAGTCTTTTTTTTTATCGTTAATTCATATTAATATAATAAGATTGAAGTTTGCGGAGTCGTTCCATATCCGCCAACGCAGGCAAATTGCAGAATTTCTTATCTTGCCCTTGAAAAACAGGAAAGACTGATTAAAGGTGGGGCTAAAAATTGGACAAAAAACGAAGTTAATGTAAAGGATTTTAAAATAGACCCTATACTTTTAAAAATCTCCATTAACCATAATTTTAAAATAATAATATGAATACTATTTTAGAAATATAGTGGCGATCTTTTACAATGAATGTTTCAGATTTATTCTCTCGGCTAACTTTTTGTTTCTGTATTCGAACGGATTACCGTACTCTCAAAATTTCAGTATTTTATGACACGGTTAAGCTTATAAAAATGTATTTTAAATGTAATAAAATATATCCAAAAATAAAACGTTTCACATAGGGTTGTGAAGCTAGATTTTCTGTTCAAGCCTCCCACACACGTACGTTGGCTTATTGTCCCACTGTAGTCTTTCCCCAAAGATTATCAGAATGGTATCATTCTTTAGTTGGGGTTCTCCCAAATCATTTGCGAAAATTGAATTGCCCGTTTTAACCATTTTGACAATATTTTTCCAATTTGCAGTAGGTCTATGTGATTCTATTCTATTCAGATCATGTCGCAAAATTGCAACAGATTATATTATTGTTGCACATTTTGCCCATAAGTTCCAAATTACATTTCTTGTGCAATTGGTACGGCTCGATTAAAAAAAAAAAAGATCCAAGTGTACACATTAGCAGCGTCACTTAATTGCTTTAGCTTGAAGATCAGGCACGGCCCCTGAATTTATCGTACGTCTGCTAATGGTCGAAAGAAACTGACAACGTATCATTTATAATTTGGAGCTCATCTGCCACTGTCCTTACAAAACGGATGACTAGCTCCATGGGATGTCTTCCCCTCCGGAGTCCAGCCTGATTTGTTGATCATAAGTTCAGATACTTTCTCCAAACTAACTAAATCGCGTATTCTGGAGGGGGGCTTGGGCTTACGCCTTTGAAAGGCCCGGGCTGGTACACTGTCAAACTGCTCCATCTGCTGGGCAGCACCATATCACATTGTCTGAACGTAGGACTCTCCCGCCACCCTATTCTCTCCAACAACATCCAAATATCTTTGAGCTGTTCACCTTTCTCTCTTTTGTAGATATCGTACCAATTTTAACTGTCCATTATGGTAGAATTATTGGTTTTTTTTTTCTTTTCTAATTGCTTAAGATTATCTTGCCATAAAACTTTCAAACAAAAACTTCTAAATATTTACTCACTGTTCTTCGCCAGGTTTCAAGTTGTGCACCATTTACATCTCTCCTTTACATCGGGTCTACCAGTAAGTCTCACTCTCGAAGTTGAACGGATATTGCACTTCAAAGGAACTCATTTTGCGAACAGAATGTCTAGTCAAATTTCAATTGTTACTGTATCTGCTGCTTCAATTTAAAATGCAAATACTCTTAATAGATTCTACAATGAATACATAAGAGCAGCCAGTAAAAGATTTAAGGATTCGGGTTCTTTTAAAAATATTTAGAGTTGTCTTCTTGGTGTTAATTAATTTCAGACAGCAAACAGCCACCAAACAGCTATCCCACAATTTGAATCAGCTGCTTTCTTTTTCCGAAATCCGGCTCCACTTTTTTAAAGTCTAATAAAGTTCTTCGTTTTAAATAACCACATTCATTGCAAATTAACAAAGTATGTCTTGGCTTTCGTAGTGGCGAAGATTTTATGTAAAGAACAATTTTGTTTTTAATGAATGTTGGAAATCATCACTGTGAAAAGAAATGCAGAAACGAATAATGAAAGGTTAAGCTATATAGCGTATCGTATTTTTCTATCCTTTGTTTCAATGTTGGAAGATTTCTGATATTTTTACTATTATTTGAGATTTTGATAAAGATTATAAAACGGTTTACATGGTGTTTGTGCCAGTCCCCCATCTCCTTTGGTAGCTCTAATATTGGTATACACATTTCAGTGCCCACGAGACGACTACAAAATCAATTCCAATATAAAAAATAGTGGGTTGTGGACAGCGATGTAGTTAAATGGAAAACTCATTGTTGCTCTCATGAAATAAGTATAATAATTGCTCGAAGTCTAAAGAGAAATGTGGACAGAGCCACCAGACTACCTCTGCACCACTCATGCTTACTGTTTTCGCTATTCACTCCAAGTGGGGGCCTCTAAATATTGTTCAGAAGAGGATGCGTTTTCTGGGCTTTCTTTCATAGGATTTGGGTAGCATAGCAACCCTAAATTTCACACACACCATCTCGACCGGGGGGGGGGGGGTTTACCTATAATATTTTGAGGGGGGTGTCTTGTGTTTTTTATCCCTAGCAAATGTATTTTTTTTTTTTATTTTTTTTTTTTTATTTTTTTTGGGGGGGGGGGGATTACCTATCATATTTTGAGAGGGGTTGCTTGTTGTCTTTATCCCTAGCAAATGTATTTATTTATTTTAATTTTATTCTTTTATATATTTTGTTTAAAAAATTGGTGAGGGGGGAGGGTTTGGGTTGAAGGGGTGGGGCATGGTGAAACGACTACCTTGGGACATCAACTTCAAATACTTTTTAGTGTTGGTGGGTGGGACGTACCCAGTCCACACCTCATATCCATAGGCAGCTGAAGTCCCCAGGCATGATCCTGATCAGAATACTCGCTATTTTGATATGTACCCTTGTTGGTGTAAGTGGTTTTTAAAACTGTAATGCGTGTTGTTTGATTAAAATACAGATGTGCCTTATCCTTTGGTTAACATTTTAACGGTTGAAGAACTTTTTGGTGGAAATGACGTCCCTGACCTCAGTGTGCTCAGGAAACACTTAGAAGGTGAAGGTCGTCTTGAAATAAATGCTCTACGACAGATCATCCAAAGAGCTTCCGATATCTTTTTGTCAGAAGAAAACCTGCTGGTTTTAAATGGATGTTTTAAAGGTGGGTATTATGTTGGCAATATTCAACTAGAAGATGTGCTGTGTTTGTACCATTCCAATAAACAGTCCCAGGGGCGTCTCTTCGCCCCCCCCGGGGGGAGTTAACCCCCCCCCCCCCCCATCCTAGACCTTGGACTTGGTAATTTCTTTTAATGTGGGTCATGCCAGTCATTGTATGGATGTCTAATTCGGGTGTTCACTATGAATATTAGTAATGCAAAAAAGTTAAGGTTTAATTTTTTTTAGAACATTTTTGATTATTCATTAAAAAGATTGATGACACATTATTACAATTTAATAGCTCAAGAATTTATCTTATTTTTTCCTAAAATCAAGTTATCAAATCCAGCGGTAATTTTAAAAATGAATTTAGTAGGCCTGTAATTTTATTTTATTTTCAATTTTTATAAATCGAACGTATAAAATGGAGATATACCATTATTAATAATAACCTTTGCTGCAATGTTGCCAGGTGTTTGGAAAAAAAAAAGGGGGGGGGGTGTTGTCTATCAATTGAAATGATTAGTTTGAACAATTTGATTGACTATAAAAGTTAATCGAGTTATAAAATCCGATGTTTTTAAACCCCTTTCTAAAAACAATTGTTTCCTTTTCCCCCATCAATCAAACTTAACACGTACAGATACATTGTAGTGACGACAATCAAACAGGCTCTTATCAAAGTTGTATTTCCGTTACAGTTATTGGAGCTCTCCATGGCCACTTTTACGACTTGCTGACCATCATGGATGCGCCCATGACTAGCGGAGGAGACGGCCATCTTTTTCTTGGCTCCTACATTCATAACGGAATGTTCGGTCTCGAAGTAAGACTTTTTGTTTAAAAAACATGTGTGTAAATAGTGACTGACAGTGGTGTAAATAGTCACATCAAGCAATGAGATGACAGAGCAGGGGTGGGAAAACTTTTGGTAATATTAATACTATAAGTCTTCCTATATGACGCATTTTAATGTCATTTTTGGGGGGAAGGGGATGGGGTGGGTGTCTATTTCGGTTCTTTTTTTAAAGTCATTTTTGAGGGGTCTACTGCGTGTCATTTGAAATCGCACCGCGTTCCGTAGGTTGCCAGCCGAGTGTGATAGCACCGCGTTCCGTAGGTTGCCAGCCGAGTGTGATAGAAGATTGACTTTATTCCGCAGACTGTTGTATACTTATTTGCCATGAAGATCGCCAACCCGAGGGAGACATATTTACTACGTGGCAACCAAGACAGTCGTCTGATCGGCAGACTACAATTTCAACGGGAATGTAAGTCCAACTTTTGAATCTATAACAAAGTAGTTAAACCCCGCAATGATTCAACAGTGTTAGAGCAATTCTTGAATTTATAATATTATATGAAAAATCTTGATTATTAAAACAGTGTTGTTGCAATTCTTGGATCTATAACATTGCATTTAAACTAAGAGTATACCTCTTTACCGGCCTTCCTTCCGGTAAATACTGCTCCACCGCATTCGTGTGTGGGAAATGTAACAGAGCCTGCCATTCGAGGATAGGTCCCACCAGCCACACCAAGAGCTGCAAGCAATAAAGATAATCTATCGTCTCCCGCAGACGGAAAGATGTCATACATACATACATACATACATACATACACACATACATACATACATACATACATACATACATACATACATACATACATACATACATACATACATACATACATACATACATACATACATACATACATACATACATACATACATACATACATACATACATACATACATACATACATACATACATACATACATACATACATACATACATACATACATACATACATACATACCTCTTTAGAACAACTTTGGAATTGTTTGTTAAAAAGAAAGAAAGAAAAAGCTCTTACTTTCTTAATTAAAGAACAAGTTGGCTTGGTGTACATTTCAACATTTTATTGCTGATAGGCCGCCCACTCAGCGACCATTGTTGAAATCGTTTTATGCCCTTCATATTTCAGCGACTTACAGAACAAAGACAGATGAGTTCTTTTTACAAAACTAACAGCATACCTCTTAAATCTACAACATTCGTGCCACTTTAAGGTGTATGACTATCGCAGGTGAGGCGAAGTATGACCTCCGGGTCTATGACTGGATCATGGCTGCCTTCGACCATCTTCCCTTGGCCGCAGTCCTCAACGACAACGTCCTGTGTCTCCACGGCGGCCTGTCCCCGGAGCTTCAAACTTTACAAGATGTTTTTAAGGTGCATGCCGGACGTCCAGTTGTATCGATCTATAAACGTAACTCTCTCATTGCAACTTTAAACAATATATATANAATATATATATATATATATATATATATAAATATATATATATATATGGACTATCTTAAATTCTTAATTTTGTATAAAATTTGGAAACGCCAGTGAAATGGTTAATATCACAATAAGAAGAATTAGAAATCAAAAATCTAAAAAATAAAATAAGTATTATGTGATTTTGACATCCAACCCTGGCTAAATGGTCAAGGCAAGAAGATTATTTGTTGTGCGGGGCTGTGTAGTCTGTTTCAGATTCCCTTACACAAGATGCTCGTGCTTGTACCCTAAATCAAAATTGTATACTTTATACTGGATAATTTAAAAAAACAACATTTATTTATAAAGTTATACTGGGGATCAGCAACCCTGTCGCCTACGCCCCCCTCCCCTTTTTTTTTCTATACCCCCTCCCCCCAGCTGTTAAAACTATCAATACATTATTCAAGTTGAATGCCATCCATTAAGAATCACCATGCTTACCAAGATTTCACATCACCAAAAAAACAAACAAAAAAACCCCACCGAAAAATAAAATGGCGGGAAGCGTACTTTACTTGAACCTACTGTTGTTTTCGATGTTCGCAGTGCCTCCAAACATTGGATGTCGTCATAATCAGCTCGAGTTCCCGTGCGTTGCATCATGGTCGACAAACAAAATAACTTTATAAGTAGCCCAAATAGTGAATCAAATCTATGTGTCCAGCCTGAAATAAAAATACCGATCTGTGCTAAAGGGGAAATCGAGGGACGTTTGTTGGGTTGGTAGGGCAACAGGGCTAATAGGGCAATCGGGCACGCTTTTGAGTTGATGTGAATGTGGGCTAACGGGAAGATCAGGCACGAAAATCAGGGCTGATATGCAGCTCGACGTCATTCCTTAGATGCCGCCATCTTGTATTCGCTGCCGATTTGAAAGTATATTTGGAAACAACTGATGCAGGCTTAACAAACTATTGTTAGATTAATAATTCTCATTGCTCCTAAAGTGTGTATGAGATTTATATAAGCATGAAGCATTCCTCAAACTAGTCATTTAAGCCGTTGAATATTGTTAGATAAATGAAGTATAAATAGAAAGATATCTTTATATCAGAGGAAAATCGCTTAAATGAAGCAGATTAAAAGGTGATAAACAGCCGTGTAAACAGCCATGTAAACAGTTACGTAAACAGGTGTTAATGGGAACAACTTTGAAATTGTTTTAAAAAATAAAAAAGCTCTTACTTTCTTAATTAGAGAACAATTCGGCTTGGTGTACATTTCAACATTCTAGTGCTGCTAGGCCGCCTACTCAGCCTACATTACTGAAATCGTGTTATGCCCTTCATGTTTCCGTGACGCACTATGATCACGTGTGGATCCAAGAGAGAAGATGAGTTCTGAAACAAAACCTCTCTCTTCTCTTAAGTGGTATGAAAACCAAATAACTCTTGACTTCCTGTTCCCTTAGCTCTTCCAACGATACTGTAGAGTGATAGACCTTGACTTCCGTTTCCCCTAACTCTTCCAACCATTATTGTAGATTGACAGAGTCCGCGAACCACCTAAGGCGGGTTTGATGACGGACATGTTGTGGGCGGATCCCGACATCCACATAGACTCACGTGACAAACGCTTAGCACAGCCGCCGCGGTTCTCAGCCAATGAAGACAGGGGCATCTCGTGTTACTTCAGGTGAGATTTACTAATGCAAGCCTGATTGAAATTTCATTCGCAAGGTCTATTGTTCATTTCTAATGTTCTAATGTAAGTTCTGCTGTAATTACTGCTTAGCGTTTTACTAATTTAAACTAATGCGTGATAATATTGCACGTGTACTTTTACAATTAACTGTTAAAAATAATTAAAATAGGCGGAATATGACGATAAATTGGGTGCACATTAATTATCTGGTTTAGAGACTATTTGAGGAAGGCTAAACAGGTTCAAATGCCCATGGGCTTATAGCGTCTATCAAATCCGTTTGGGAAACATCTTAGCATCCTTCCGATTTGGCTTTTAAAAAATCATTTGCCGTTATAACACGATTAATCAAATCCTTTATTTGACATTCTCATTATTTTCACTTACCTTATTAAAATGGACATATGTTATCTAATAAGGGAGATGGAAGAGGATGGGGTGGGTGGAACAGGCGTTAGGTGGAAGAAGAGGGTGGGTGTATGAGGATTGTGGGTGTAAGGGGATTGTGGGTGTAAGAGGATTGTGGGTGGATGAGGATTGTGGGTGTATGAGGATTGTGGGTGGATGAGTATTGTGGGTGGATGAGGATTGTGGGTGTATGAGGATTGTGGGTGGATGAGGATTGTGGGTGGATGAGGCGTGTGGGTGTATGAGGATTGTGGGTGTATGAGGATTGTGGGTGGATGAGGATTTTGGGTGATGAGGATTGTGGGTGGATAAGGGGTCGGGTGGAAGAGGGGGGATTAGAGTCGGGGGTGGGGGGTCAGCTACGGACTAAATATAAGAGCTTCTTATAGTGTAATATCATGCGTATGCATTTAGTTAGGCAAAAGTGTGGGGACTAACCATGTTAAAGTTTAAAAGGAACAGAAAGTAACAAAATAAAGAATCTTAAATATTTTTTTCTTTAAATGACAAAACTCTGTTTATATATTTTGAGCGTTTTAATAAAAAAATTTAAAAACCCTAACACAGAATTAAACCAAGTGTGTCCACTGTCCACTGTCCACGATGATTGAAATAAAATTGAAAAAAAAAATTGTTTTAATTCTTAATATTTTTTTTTTTTAATTACGAAATAGGCCCAGTTGCCATCATGTTGGTATTTGGATTCAGTCCAGCGTATCGACACATGGACTTCCTTCCAATGATTAAATGCAGGTCTCAGACACATTGTCGATCTGAACTGTCTGTTATTGTAACCGAGAGTACGCGTACAATTTCTGAAACGCTGGAGACTTGATCAGAGTCGCCAGACGCTTGTCATCAGATTTAACGACTTTTTCACTGAAGAACTTGTCAAGAACTTTGCCGTTAGCACCGAGCTCTCCAACCTCGGGGACGTACCTGACCACGGCGCTCGGCTGTCCTTTGTAGCTCATTTGTGCAAGGAAGTCTGGGTATTCGTCCAACTCAGGAGGAGGTATGGAAGGAAGGGAGGAAGGTGGGGAGGAAGGAGGGGAGTTCTGATTGCCCCATCCTCGAATCTCAGGAAACTTCGCGACAGATGGACGTCTGTAAAAAAAACAAAAAAAAAACAAGCAATGATCTATTGTGCAAAACCGAAGCGTAAAACAAAGCTGATTAAACTATAAATAGCCCGTTAAAAAAATGACAGTGGCAGTGCGTGAACTCCCCATCTACTACAGTTACTTGACAAAGCATGCATTCAAGGAACCGCACTTCATAAGAATCCCAATTAGCGCTAAGTTCTGTGGGTTCTATTTTGCGCGCCTATCGAGCACAGCGTCACAGCCATACAAACATTCCGACAGAATTATAATCGTATGCTACACAGTAAAAACATCGTTAAAGCGAGAAGCTCAAATTCGTAGCCGTGAATTAATTTAAGCTCGCTAAAAAAATCCCTGGATCGTCAACACTTACGGACAGCTCGAGGATGATCTGCCACACCTCTTGGACTGGGCGTCGAAATACTGACCAGACGGACAAGGGACGCGCTTCTTCAAGCCGCCCGCTGCCGAGCACTTTAGATAACTGGAGCAGTCTTGGCAGTTGGGGAACACTTGGCCAGACTTCTCGCATTTAGGAGTTTCACAAACAGCTGGGAGGGAATCAACACAAGACCAGACGATAGTTGTTTAATTAATATAGGAATGAAAACAAGATTATGGACAAAGTTTAACGTACTGTTAAAAAAAAAAAAAAGATTCTTTAATCCTAAACGGACATATTGTGACTTGTGACCTTTAAAGATACTAAAAGGTTTATGTGTATTTCTGGGAGGTTCACAGCTTGCATGAAGATTTATTTTTTTTTAAAGAAAGGTCACAAGTGCTCATAGTAGATAAAGGCCATTGTCTATTTTCAAAAGAAAGATCAATTGTTGCAATTAGTAATACACGGAAAAATGACATCTGTGTAGACTTACAGCTGTTTTTATTAGCTTACCTTCTTATTCAAACTTACCATCAAGGTCAAGCTTACCATAGATTTACATCTTACCACCAAACTTCAACTTATAATCAAATTACCATCATAGACCAAATTACCACCATAGTCCACCTGACCATTGGTATTCAACTTACCACCAGAATCCAACATAGCACCAACGTTAAAATTAAATCAAATGTAAACTTACCATCACCGTCCAACTTACCATCACAGTCCAACTTACCATCATAGTAAAAATTACCTTCATTGTCCAGCTACCATCATTGTCCAGCTACCACCATAGTCTAACTTCCCATCATAGTCCAACTTACCATCACAGTTCAACTTACCATCACAGTCCAACTTACCATCATAGTTCAACTTACCATTACAGTCCAACTTACCACCATAGTCCAAATTACCATCAAAGTCCAGCTACACCATAATCCAACATACCATCAAAGTCAAAATTACCATAATAGTCCAACTTACCATCAAAGTCCAACTTACCATCATAATCAAACGTACCATCACAGTCCAACTTACAATCATAGTCCAAATTACCATCATAGTCCAGCTTAGAGGCCGACCGAATTTCGGCTTCGGTTTCGGCGCCGAAAGTGGCCATTTTATCACTTTCGGCCAAGTTTCGGTTTCGGCCGAAATTGGAAAGTTAAATTTCGGCTTAATTTTGGTTTCGGCCGAAAGAGAAAAGTTAACTTTCGGTTTTTCTTCGGTTTCGGCCGAAATTGATTTAGACTTTCGGCCATCCAGCCGAAAGTTACTCAGGTTTTCGGTCATTTAATACTAAGCAAAAGCGATATTTTACAACAAACTAAGCGACATTTAAGAACAAATTAAGCAATCTTTGAGAACAAACTAAATGATATTTAACAACAAACTAAACGACATTTATGAACAAACTAAACGATCTTTAAAACAAACTAAGCGATCTTAAAGAACTATCTATGCGATCTTTAATAACAAACTAAACGATCTTAAAGAAAAAACTAAACGATTTTTAAGACCGAACTAAATGATCTTTAAGAACAAAACAAACTAAACGATCTTTAAAACAAACTAAGCGATCTTTAAGAACTATCTATGCGATCTTTAATAACAAACTAAACGATCTTAAAGAAAAAACTAAACGATTTTTAAGACCGAACTAAATGATCTTTAAGAACAAAACAAATGATCTTTAATGAGTTATAAGAATAAACTAAGCGATCTTTA
>CAXITT010000385.1:485321-504670 GCA_964033795.1 Lymnaea stagnalis | reverse complement strand
TGAGCTTTTAAACTCTAGGTGTAAAAACTGTCGGTGAAAAAACTCTAAATATAAAAACTCTAGGTGTAAAAACTCTAAGTGTAAAAACTGAAGGTGTCAAACTCTTAATGTAAAACTTTTTTAGAAGCTACTATAAAATATAAATAAAAGTAACTGCAATCAGAAGAAATATAGCTACGTGATTCTAGTCTTATAGTAAAAACTGAAATGATTTGGAATGTGGGTTTTGTGCCTAAATGGTTTGATCTGTGGGCCCGTGGGCCTAAATGGTTTGACCCGTGGGCCTAAATGGTTTTGACCTGTGGACCTGTGTGCCTAAATAGTTTGACCTGTGTGCCTAAATGGTTTGACCTGTGGGCCCATGGGCCTAAATGGTTTGACCTGTGGGCCCATGTGCCGAAATGGTTTGACCTGTGGGCCTGTGTGCCTAAATGGTTTGACCTGTGGGCCCGTGTGCCTAAATGGTTTGACCTGTGGGCCTGTGTGCCTAAATGGTTTAACCTGTGGGCCTAAATGGTTTGACCTGTGGGCCCGTTGGCCTAAATGGTTTGACCTGTGGGCCTAAATGGTTTGACCTGTGGGCCTGTGGGCCTAAATGGTTTGACCTGTTGGCCTGTGTGCTTAAATGGTTTGATCCATTGGCTATGTTCCTAAATGGATTTTCATTACTTTATTAAATGGACACTAGCGCCGCAGTAGCGGACTTCGTGGGCCACAGTAGTTGACTTTGTGGGCCGCATGCGCCCTTTGTTCGAGCCCTGTAAAATGCTCTCACACATTAAGCATCCAGGTTAACACTGGTCATCATATCAGCTACTAGGGCTTAACCAGGGGCAGTTGTTTTTTGTTTTTTGTTTTGTTTTTTTTTACACCGGCCTTCAAAGAATTGGCCTACAGACAGTCCTAAAAGAAAGAAACCATTGATACCGTAAAATTGGTGACATGTGCACGTGATGACATTTCCGAGTGATGACATATGTTCCAGCATGGGACCCCATCATATCAAAGCACTCTATCCCACCGTGTTCAATCTTTGAGATCCAATTCGCCCCAAAATGAGATCTCATCGGCTCCAAATATGAGGACCCCATCGTGCGCAGTTGTGAAATAAAATGTCCAATTATGAGATCGCATTTTCCCCAATATGAGATCCCATTAAACAGACTTTGCAGCGATTAAAAAATGTGGCGGGAACACAGAATTTAATGATGAGAATCCGTATTAAATAGAAATATCTATATTAAAAAATAAATATTCCCGAGTTGAGATCTTGTCGTCCCCGCTTTCATTGCGCACCATGCTACGCTCTCATTTGCTGCTTCCCCAAATCATGCACTTAATCGCGTACGCACCAGATGTGCACAAAAGAACACGTTTTAAAACTAGCGCTGTTGCCAGTACACGTCAATACCCTACACAAGTGGCACCACTAACCATCAATACCCAACGGAAACAGCACCAGTATACCTGTCACTACCCACTCTTTTTTTTAAGTCAACACACCTTAGCATTGGTGTAGACATTGATCGCTATCTGGAATTATTATTATTATGATAGATTATGCACACGTCTTCCCGTAGCCGTATTTTACACGCACAACGTGTTTACGTTGCCACCCCCCCCCCCCCCAGCTTGGTTTATTATGGGTAGCAGCAGGCAAGTCGTTAAACCTTCCTTGAAAGTTTGGTGTTATATCAACAACTCTATAAACATCTCTAAAACAGTTGTCAGCTATGAGCTTGAGCTAAACCGCTTCTGGAGCTAAAAATAAACACCTGGAAAGTGGAGTTGTTGTTTTTTTTTAATTTTTTTTTTTAAATGTCTACAATATGCGTTGTGAAAACGTCCTTGACCTATATTTAGAGACGTCAACAGCACGTTTTCTCTATTGTGCTACCTAAACTGTTCCTGTTGCTGGTGTGTGCAAACTGTGGTGTGTGAGAGTCAGGCTAGCAGTTACGGTACCCAGGAAACACCGGAAGTGGAAATTCTAATAGATGAAAAAGGACCTGTGACGATTCGCCACCGTCACTTCACCGATGCCATTTCACCGATGCCATTTCACCGATGCCATTTCACCGATGCCATTTCACCGATGCCATTTCACCGATGCCATTTCACCGATGCCGTTTCACCGATGCCGTTTCACCGATGCCGTTTCACCGATGCCGTTTCACCGATGCCGTTTCACCGATGCCGTCTCACCGCTGCCGTTTCACCGATGCCGTTTCACCGATGCCGTTTCACCGATGCCGTTTCACCGATGCCGTTTCACCGATGCCGTTTCACCGATGCCGTTTCACCGATGCCGTTTCACCGATGCCGTTTCACCGATGCTGTTTCACCGCTGCCGTCTCACCGCTGCCGTCTCAGCCCTGCCGTCTCACCGCTGCCGTCTTAACCGTGACGTCTTACCCCTGCCGTCTCACCCCTGCCGTCTCACCCCTGCCGTCTCAGCCCTGCCGTCTCACCGCTGCCGTCTCACCTTTGCCGTCTCACCGCTGCCGTTTCGCCGACTGGCCATGCGGCGACGATGATAAAAAAATTTATTTTAAATCCCAAGGGGGATAATTTAAAAAAAACAAACAACAACAACAACAACAACGTGATTTAAGTAGATTGAAGTTTCAATCAAATAGACATTTCTGCAAAGGTCAACTTTTGTTTACGAGTATGTTTTGTTAAGGGGATTTAAGGGAATAACAGATTTTTTTTAAAAAATTGATATTTTGGGGTAATTTTTAATACCCCTCCCACCCACAACCCCCCCCCACCCCCCTTTGACATGCGCACCTGGACACAAACACTCTAAACAAAAATCATATTAAACGCGATCCCAATGTTGAGTCCCAGGTATCGCCTTACGCCAGGTTCTCATCGTCCTTTCTGAATGGACAACCTGAGCACAGATCCCCTTGTTCATCAACAAAATACATTTCGTGCCTAACTGCTCACACTTAAATGTGTGTGCTACCAAACTCTTAGTAAAAACTGGGTTGGCCACATAAGACCTATCAACAGCCGTAACATCTTTGCACAACCGTAGGCAGAGGACTGGCGACCGCACCACACTTCTTTTGATTACTTTCGAGGACCTAAACGGTTTTATGTGGCCCACCTCTAGGTACGAGAGAAGACATTGTGTGACGGGTTTCGTGCATTATTTTCCTGTGTTGGGTACACACCAATGCTCTGTGTTACACACCGATGCACCGTGTTACACACCAATGCTCCGTGTTGCACACCGACGCTCTGTGTTACACACCGATGCTCTGTGTTACACACCGATGCTCTGTGTTACACACCGATGCTCTATGTTACACACCGATGCTCTGTGTTACACACCGATGTTCTGTGTTACACACCGATGCTCTGTGTTACACACCGATGCCCTGTGTTATACACCGATGCCCTGTGTTACACACCGATGCTCTATGTTACACACCGATGCTCTATGTTACACATCAATGCTCTGTGTTACACACCGATGCTCTATGTTACACACCAATGCTCTGTGCCCTGGAGAAGGCTTACGAGAATAATAAAAATAAAAGACACTGAGGAGTTCGGCTTAACAACGTTTCGGGTCATCGGAATTCGTAAAAATGACGCGCGACTGCATTTAGACGCGCGTCTAAAACACAATTATCACTTTTGTATATCTTCTAGATTCTAGATTTCTACATCTTTGTGGGCGCAATGGCCATCAGCGAAACGTCCCTGCTGTGAAATGGCGGTGGCGAAACGTTCAGGTGATGAAATGGCGGCGGCGAAACGTTCAGGTGATGAAATGGCGCCGGCGAAACGTTCAGGTGATGAAATGGCGGCGGCGAAACGTTCAGGTGATGAAATGGCGGTGGCGAAACGTCCCGCCTGTGAAATGGCGGTGTACAGGTGATGAAATGGCGGCGGCGAAACGTTCAGGCGATGAAATGGCGCCGGCGAAACGTTCAGGTGATGAAATGGCGGCGGCGAAACGTTCAGGTGATGAAATGGCGGTGGCGAAACGTCCCGCCTGTGAAATGGCGGCGGCGAAACGTCCCGGCTGTGAAATGGCGGCGGCGAAACGGTGGCGGCGGCGGATGGGCCCATCCCCAACAAAACTAATGCAGAAAAATGAATTTATCTTGTGCTATGTTTACATTTTTTGCATGTTTACATCGGTAGTCACAGTCATGTGACCATTCGTTGAACCCCCGTGACTCGGTTTAAGACCGCGACCCGCCCAAACAAACCACGTGACACCATGACCCCGCTATAAGAAGAAGAAAAAAAAAAAGGGGGGGGGGGGGAATCTCTTTCACTTGCCCTATTTCCTGGCCGTGATCCGCCGTGCAGACAGTCGGGTGAGTGCTCCCCGCACCGCCGACAGCACCCCCCCCCCCCACACACACCTACATTGTGCGGCAGACGGTATAAAAGTAGTAGTGGAATTTATATAGACCAGCAACGACCATCTTAACGGATCATTATTTCCCTTCGTCATTTGTTTGTTCTAGGTTCTAGAGAGCACACGGTGATAATTGTTTCTGTACTGAGCAACTACAAATAATTTAGCTGGGAGCTGACAAGAAGGAATCCGATCAAAAAGATAAAGGAAGAAAAAAAAACAACAGAAAAAAGGCCAACAGCGATAAATTCAACAGAACCGTTGACATCTTCCTGGCCCAAAAGTGGTTGAATCAAAATGTTCTAGCAACAAAAGCAACAAAGAATTGCATAAACAAACAAACATACAAAGGCCTGCAAACATGCAAAGGCCTACAAACATACAAAGGCCTACACACAAACACAGGCCTACAAACATTTCACTATATAGAGGTAAATTGGCAAGTTATATTTGTTCCACAGCAATTCGAAGAATACAGCTAAATGTATTATATATTATAATGTCATATGTCATATATTATATGTCATATGTCACATATTATAATATACATTTTAATGTCATAAAATAAAATGTCATATATTACAATGTCACATATTATGTCATATATTATAATGTCATATAAATAATATTATGTCATATATATTATAATGTCATATATTAGAATTCAAGTGTTAAGAATTAGAAAGGCAGTTAAAATATGCACTAAGAATAAATAAGGCGTGTACTGCATATCCCCCCCCCCCTTTTTTCACCTTTTATTTCCTTATTATTTGTGTTGCACAGTATGACAAATTTCTTTAATATGAAAATGATCATTTCCTACAGACAAATGTGACGTTCTCAAAACCAAGGATAATAAATGAAGGAAATAGTTGAACAAGATATGTGGGGAGCTTGGAATGTAAGAGACAGGACAGTAAAAAAAAAGAACGTATCGGCTAAGAGCCCTCCTCAGCAGACGGGACAAAAAGAAGAAATATAAACAAGAAATACAAAGTTACAATATATATATATATATATATATGAAAAATACATCTTATATTTGCTAATATTTATTCTTCTTAAAGTTATGTTAGTAGCACATCCCTAAAAGCCTCAAAAGATTTATTTTTGAACGAAATTTATCAGAAATAAATTGTTTCTTTGAAAAAAAAATATATATGGATTTTTATCTCAGGGCTTCGTACAGTCTTGGTTCTATTCTAATGAATGAATACTTGACAGACTTTGTAGAACTTAACGTGTTTATTGCCTTACACGTTTCCGAAAACACACAAATTTAGATCCACTGCAGGACAATCTCGTTAAACGCTTCGATGAACTCCAGTGACAATAAAAATGGCGTTTAAAAAAAAGTTTTAAAAAAATCAATACCATTTCATCTCTACATTCTGGCGCTTTACGAAACGGTTCGTTAAATGGTATAACCGTCAGAATTATTTGCTTACTATGGAACACCTCAACACAGTATTGACTCGTCCATGCCACGCAGGGGGTGGCAATATTCGCCGCCGCCGCCACTTCCAACCCACACCCTCCCCGACGCCGTTCGCAGCCGGGCCATTTCGTCACGGTCGTTTCACAGCCGGGCCATTTCGTCAAGGTCGTTTCACCGCCGGGCCATTTCGTCACCGGCAGTTTCCTTGACAAAGACATGACGAACTTACTTGTTTTGTGTAGCCAAGATAATGTACGAAACCTCCAGCTCCGACAAATTGGCGTAAGAAAGAAAATGTGTATGCCAATGATTTTTGATTATTCAAACTTTTTTTCTGTTTTCATTTATATAAATATAAATGTTTTTTGTATTTTTAAAAAAAAAAAAGATTATTTTTCCGCATATTGAATGTTTATCTTGTTCGGCCCGCAACCTTACATGTGATTTGAGTTTTGGCCCGCCAAGCGATTGAGTTTGACACCCCTGTCTTAGATCCTGCCAGACGTGGATCAAATCAATAACAACAACCGAAGCATTCAACTGTCTCCTACTGCAGAAACATTTCCATGACTACCCAACTACTGCCAGTAACCGTTCTGTACTAGGTGGATGCAACTTGTTCGCTTACGATTGCAGCAACATTTCCATTTCAGTCCAACTAGGGGCAACTAACCAATTCTTCATGGCACCGTCTCGCCCCCACTACTGCCAAAAATATTTGATCATACCTTCTGACGTCATCAGTTGAGGCTTTGTCCAACCAATCTTTCATTTCTACTAGTATGATAATCTAGAGCATCACTGATTTCTGCTAGTATGATAAGCTAGAATATCACTGATTTCTACTAGTATGATAATCTAGAGTATCACTGATTTCTACTAGTAAGATAAGCTAGAGTATCACTGATTTCTGCTAGTATGATAATCTAGAGTATCACTGATTTCCGCTAATATGTTTAACTAGAGTATCACTGATTTCCGCTAATATGTTTAACTAGAGTATCACTGATTTCCGCTAATATGTTTAACTAGAAACTAGAGTATCACTGATTTCCGCTAATATGTTTAACTAGAAACTAGAGTATCACTGATTTCCGCTAATATGTTTAACTAGAAACTAGAGTATCACTGATTTCCGCTAATATGTTTAACTAGAGTATCCTTGGAAACATCCATTGATTTTAACAGCTTTTATTATTGAGCTGTTTGTAAAGCTGTTCGGTGGTTTTCGACAGCTCTGTGATAAAATTGTTCGGATCTCCCCCACTCTCTCTGTCTTTCTACATGTCTGTCCGCCTGTCTGTCTCTCTGTCTGTCTCTCTTTCTACCTGTCTCTCTGCCTGTCCGTCTCTCTCTCTGTCTCTGTCTGTCGCTCTCTATGTGTGTGTATGTATGTATAAATTTGTGAATGTATGTGTGTGTGCGCGCGTGTGTACATGTGTGTTTACATTCCAGACACAGTAGAGAACCATGTGACCTATAATGAGGCCAGGGCGTCTGTTGCGTGAAGGGTAAAGGGACGTAACCCATTAGGGGGTGTGACCATGGGTTAACTTCACGCCCCAATCATTCTGTCAGAGATTAAAGGGCTTCGAATTATGTACTGGGCATTGATGATGGGAATCGCGGTGGCATTCGTGGTGGCATTCGTGATGGCATTCGTGATGGCATTCGTGATGGCATTCGTTTTCAAATAGTCCTTAGACGTTACATGAGAAAGAATGACCAGTACTATATTGTTTGTATGACGAGTAGGAATGACTGTATGTAGACGGGTAGGGATGACTATATGTAGACGAATAGGAATGACTATATGTAGACGGGTAGGAATGACTATATGTAGATGAGTAGGAATGACTATATGTAGACGAGTAGGAATGACTATATGTAGACGAGTAGGAATGACTATATGCAGATGAGTAGGAATGACTATATGTAGATGAGTAGGAATGACTATATGTAGACGAGTAGGAATGACTATATGTAGATGAGTAGGAATGACTATATGTAGACGAGTAGGAATGACTATATGTAGATGAGTAGGAATGACTATATGTAGATGAGTAGGAATGACTATATGTAGACGAGTAGGAATGACTATATGTAGATGAGTAGGAATGACTATATGTAGATAAGTAGGAATGACTATATGTAGACGAGTAGGAATGACTATATGTAGACGAGTAGGAATGACTAGATGTAGACGAGTATGAATGACTATATGTAGATGAGTAGGAATGACTATATGTAGATGAGTGACACTTGCAGAGCCCTCGTGTTTGCTCTATTTTAAGAGTTTTTTTTAATAGAGTTCACTAAATGGCTGTTTTTTTTTCACTAGTGAATTAATTTTAATGTAAGATGTCTTTTGTTCAAATTGTTTATTTATGTGCTGAAAATGTAAAATGCAAAAAAAAAAACAACATTTCCATTTGTTTGGACCAACAAAAGAATCTTATCTTATCATGTCCTACCCCCTTGTGTTATTGTACAAAAGGACGTCTACCTTCATCATGACCTACCCCATTGTGTTATTGTACAAAAGGACTTCTAGCTTCATCATGTCCTACCCCCTTGTGTTATTGTACAAAAGGACTTCTAGCTTCATCATATCCAACTCCTCGTGTTATTTTAAAAACAGGACTTCTAGCTTCATCTTGTCCTACCCCCTAGTGGTATTATACAAAAAGGACTTCTAGCTTCCTCATATCAAACCCTTGTGGTATAGTATAAAAATGACTTCTAGCTTCATCATGTCCTATCCCCCTTTTGTTATTATACAAAAAGGACTTCTAGCTTCCTCATGTCCTACCCCCCTTGTGTTATTATACAAAAAGGACTTCTAGCTTCACCATGTTCAATAACGTACACTGTACAGTCCTTGTGACTTGTGCATAAAATGCCAATGGCTGCCGAGAGTCCACACACCGCGTCTACATTGACCTCACTGACCGTCTCTATGACCAGCACGGACTCATTATTTCAGGCTGACCAGTTACCCCCCTCCCCCGGGAGTGTTTACGCATCATTGTATGCATGTGTGTCTGTGAGTGTATGCGTGTCTTCGTTGCTGCGTGTGTGTGTGTGTGCATGTTTATCTGCCTGTGAGTCTATATGTGTATAGGGGTGTGCATAGATGTGTGGCTGTGAGTGTATCTGTGTGTATGCGGCGGTGAGTGCGAATGTCCGTGTGCGTATATATGTAGATGTGTACAAGTGTGTGTGTCTGTGAGTGTGTGTGTAGAAAGAGTGTGTGGGTGTGTGAATGCGAGGGTTTTTTTTGGTCGAAGGCTGGGGTGGGGAAAAAAAGGGGGAAAAAGAGTGGGGGGGGAGGAAGGTTATGTCTGAGGAAATAAATGGAGAAGCAATATTCCGAATAAATAATGGCGCCGACTATTCTCCAGGGTAAATATTTGATTCAATCCGTTTATCTAGTGTCTATGGGAGAGAACCGTTTATTGATGACCGGAATTATTTCCCCTTATTCTCTTTCTTCCAAAAAAAAAATATTTAAAAAAAACGGTTTGCCTGCCCCACGCTGTATGTTGCTGTTGTATTTGCTTCTCTTTGTTGATCTTCAAACTCCACTGTTATAACTTGAACAGGCCAGTGTTGGCTCAACGCTAATTTTTATTTGAGAAAAAACAAAAAGCTAAAACACACTAGGGAGAAAATGACACAGGGACACTATCTTTCACAAGTAGTCTGTCATTTAGTCTCATGTCATTGGGGTCAAAGCAGGGAGGAAATGACAAAGGGACAAAACAACTTCACACATATTCTGTCATTTAGTCTCTTGTCATTGGGGACACTCTAGGGAGGAAAGGACACAGGGACACAACCTTTCACAAGTAGTCTGTCATTTAGTCTCTTGTCATTGGGGACATACCAGGGAGGAAATGACACAGGGACACTACCTTTCACAAGTAGTCTGTCATTTAGTCTCATGTCATCGGGGTCAAAGCAGGGAGGAAATGACAAAGGGACAAAACAACTTCACACATATTCTGTCATTTAGTCTCTTGTCATATGGGACACACTAGGGAGGAAATGACACAGGGACAGAACCTTTCACAAGTAGTCTGTCATTTAGTCTCATGTCATTGAATAATTTACTCAGCATTGGCGTGTAATGGATGCATTGTAACCTGCACAGATACAAATTTAATATCTTCTGGGATGTTTACGAGCCCACAGCAACCCATTGGGGGAGGGGGGTTCTCTCATACACTAAACCCTTGGGGTTTCGCGTACAGCAACCCATGTGAGCCTCTTGTACATCAACGTATGGAGGATCTCGCAGACAGAAAACCATGGAGGATCTCTCATACCGCAAACCATGGCGGATCTCTCACACAGCAACCCATGGAGGGTCTCTCATGCAGCAACCCATGGAGGATCTCTCACACATCAACCCATGGAGGGTCTCTCATACAGCAATCCCTGGAGGATCTCTCATACCGCAACCCATGGAGGATCTCTCACACAGCAACCCATGGAGGATCTCTCACACAGCAACCCATGGAGGGTCTCTCATGCAGCAACCCATGGAGGGTCTTTCATACAGCAACCCATGGAGGGTCTCGTACAGCAACCCATGGGGGGATCTCTCGTACAGCAACCCATGGGGGATCTCTCGTACAGCAACCCATGGGGGATCTCTCGTACAGCAACCCAAGAGGGGATCTCTCGTACAGCAACCCATGAGGGGATCTCTCGTACAGCAACCCATGAGGGGTTCTCTCATAGACCACTTTTCCCACCTGTGCTATCTCTCCATCCCCTCACCTCCACCCCCCCTGCCACTCACCTGTACGTCATTTGAGTCTAATAACAGCGATATCCATCCATCCATCCATCCATCCATCCATCCATCCAATTAACGTCGTTAGGACCCTGGGAAAAACTTATCATCGATTTGAAACCAAGCTCACCAACAACGGATCAAAGAGATCAAAGATAAGGCGTTTCCATGTGTCTAAAAACATAATGAAAAAAAAAATCGACTAAAGCCAGTTTTGGACAAAACCAATGATTAAACTCCACAAAATGTTTGAACATAAATTACCCCTCAAATGTCAACCTCCCAACAACCCTACGTAGCGAGGCACACCTGGCAACTGACGCGGCTCACTGGGAAAGGGCTTCTCCTCTCTCTTTTTTTTTTTTTTTTTTTTTTCGTTTCGATAAAACTTGTTGAACTCGGTCTAACTTGTTTGTTTTTTTTCCACGAGCGTATAAAAAAAAAAATTTTTTTTTTTTTTTTTTTTATTTCGTTTCGATAAAACTTGATGAACTCGGTCTAACTTGTTTGTTTTTGTTCCACGAGCGAATTAAAAAAAAAATATTCCAGGTGTTCCTTTTCTTTACCCCAAACCAATACAATGAGCTTGAAAGCGCACACATCAGAGGGCCGGTGTACTGTCCCACGATCACTGTTGAGGGCCAGATTATAGTTTGGTGAAAAAAAAAATAATCAAAATCCTACGCACCAGAGGCGTAGCTAGAGTGTTTGGCGCCCGGGGACTAGATTCATTTTAAAGCGCCTCCCTTTCTTTTTTTCCACTCTCAAACGCATTACTTTCATCAATAGAGTAATATCAAAGCACATTTTGGCACCCCTAACTAGTCTGACGCCCAGGGACATCGATTCCCCCCTGTAGCCCCTTAGCTACGCCTCTGCTATGCACACTCCACTTATTTTATTGTAGTGGAAAAGAAATTAAAATAAAATACAATATTTAAAAATGAAGAACAATTTTAATAAACGGAAAGTTATTAGTATTTCAATGTGAAGACTGGGCCTGGCTGTTGGCTAAATAGATCTTCAATGTCCGGTTCTATTTTTGTCTCTGCTACTCGGAGAACCGAAACGACGGTCTAGTGTGTTAAGAACCCCTTGCGGGCCGCATGTGACTCGCGGGCCGAAGTTTGAGGACCCCTGGCATATTATGGACCAAAATATGTAATAAGAAAAAATAAAAAATAAAAACTAATATTTATATACGGATCAATTCATTGTGTCACAAATGACTGGGGCGGGGGTACAGGACAGAGCTCCATTGTCGTTGAGGTAACTTATAGGATGGAAGGAAACTGCTGTTCATGGGGTTAAGTTAAGACTCTCACATCTTGATATAGTGGGGGATTGTTTCTTTGGATAATAGTATGTTCGGGTTTTTCAGACTTCGCATGATAATTTTTGGGTTAACAACGGGAAGGTCTAATTGACCGGAAATTAGGGGGCATGGGTGTGTTTATAGATAGCATTCCTGGACCACCTATGGGGGGTAGAGAACCACATATAGGAGGGAGCTTTCACTGAGTTAAGTGAGTTGAGGGAGAGTGAACAGAGGTACGACGAGTTGAGGAAGAGGGAAAGGAGCGACAGTAGTTAGTTGAGGAAGATAGAGAAGAACTACGGATTAGTTGAGGAAGAGAGAGAAAAGAGCTACGATAGAACTGAGCAGTTGTTAGGGAATACTTGCTAGAGACCAGAAGACGACAGATGATAGAAGAAACTTATATCTTAGAAATAAACATACTTTCATTATCGTTGGACACCTGGAGTTTGAGTTGTTGCATTTCGTCCAAGTCTACGTTGTGCTTTTGTCTGTCTCAAACGCCTAGACACCCACAATATAAATCACAGAGAGGAGCGGTCCTGTACTGACCACTACTAAGTCAACGTAGTTTGTATAAGTCAGGACCGGAGCCCTCCTCCGTAACAACCGTTTCTGTGACACATTGATCGTGGGCTCTCAAAATATAGAAGAAGAAGAAGACCTTTTGTACATAAGAAAATTAAAATATACGTTAACTTGTAGGTTATTGTCGCTTCTGGGATATCAATAATAATAAACTACAGGGACAGTGCCATATGTTGTACAATAAACTACAGGGACAGTGCCTTATGTTATAAAATAAACTACAGTGACAGTGTCTTATGTTACACAATAAACTACAGGGACAGTGCCTTATGTTACACAATAAACTACAGGGACAGTGCCTTATGTTACACAATAAACTACAGGGACAGTGCCTTATGTTACACAATAAACTACAGGGACAGTGCCATATGTTATACAATAAACTACAGGAACAGTGCCTTATGTTATACAATAAACTACAGGGACAGTGTCTTATGTTGTACAGTAAACTACATGGACAGTGTCTTATGTTACACAATAAACTACAGGGACAGTGCCTTATGTTGTACAATAAACTACAGGGACAGTGCCTTATGTTGTACAATAAACTACAGGGACAATGCCTTATGTTGTACAATAAACTACAGAAACAGTGTCTTATGTTGTACAATAAACTACAGAAACAGTGTCTTATGTTGTACAGTAAACTACAGAAACAGTGTCTTATGTTGTACAATAAACTACTGAAACAGTTTCTTATGTTGTACAATAAACTACAGGAACAGTGCCTTACGTTATACAATAAACTACAGAAACAGTGTCTTATGTTGTACAGTAAACTACAGAAACAGTGTCTTATGTTGTACAATAAACTACAGGGACAATGCCTTATGTTGTACAATAAACTACAGGAACAGTGCCTTATGTTATACAATAAACTACAGGGACAGTGTCTTATGTTGTACAGTAAACTACAGAAACAGTGTCTTATGTTGTACAGTAAACTACAGAAACAGTGCCTTATGTTGTACAATAAACTACATGGACAGTGTCTTATGTTGTACAATAAACTACAGAAACAGTGTCTTATGTTGTACAATAAACTACATGGACATTGTATTATGTTAAACATTATGCTTCAGGGACAGTACCTTGCGTTATACAATGTTTCAAGGTTCACGTGTGCTTTAGCTTGTCATTGAATTAGGTCAAACTAACCGTGTTTTCTAAAGTAGGTTACGGGACCTTGAGGTAGGGAGGAGGGAGTTGGGGGGTGTTTACACTGAAAAGAGGGAGAGAGAGAGAGAGAGAGAGAGAGAGAGAGAGAGAGAGAGAGAGAGAGAGAGAGAGAGAGAGAGAGAGAGAGAGAGAGAGAGAGAGAGAGAGAGAGAGAGAGAGAGAGAGAGAGAGAGGGATGGGGGGTGTACACAGAAAAGAGGGAGAGAGAGAGAGAGAGAGAGAGAGAGAGAGAGAGAGAGAGAGAGAGAGAGAGAGAGAAAGAGAGAGAGAAAGAGAGAGAGAAATAAAGAAAGAAATAGAGAGAGAAAGAGACTGAGTGGGCGAGACAGAAAAATGTAAAGATAGAAAGAAAGAAAATAAGAAAGAAAGAAAGCAAGAAATAGAGAGAGAGAGAGAGAGAGAGAGAGAGAAAGAGACAGAGTGCGTGAGAGACAAAAATGTAAAAAGAGAAAGAATGAAAAAGAGAGAGAAAGAGCCAGATTGGGTGACAGAGAAAGATGTAATGAGAAAAATGTCACGAGAAAGGTAGAGAGGCGAGAGAGGAGAATTAGAACGATAGAGCCAAAGTAGAGTACGATAGATATGAAGATAGAAAATATGCTTTATGTCTATTTTTATTCACTGACTACACTCTAACTACACTCTGACTACACTCTGACTACATACAGTTACATTTAAAAAACAACTAAGATTCATTCAGTAGAGATCATCAGCTAATTCTGCGGTTCTCAACCTGTGGGTCGCGACCCATTTGGGGGTCGAAAGATCCTTTCCAAGGGGTCGCCTAAGTCCACCTGAAAACTCATATGCTCTACTGTTATGGAGTATCAACGGAAATAATGTTGTGTTTGGGGGTCGCCACAACATGAATAACTGTATTAAAGGGTCGCGGCATTATGAAGGCCGAGAACCACTGGTCTAATTTAATATAAAATATTTTGACGATTTTTTTCCTTTTATTTTTAAAGATAAATATATCTAATATGCTTTTAATCAATTTTTTTCAATTTTTTTCGTTCTCTCCGGGGGTAAAAATACTCGGACCCCATCCGGGTTTAATAACTGCACCAAGCTCGACCCTAAGGGAAACGGCTCCTCAACACTCGGAGGGGAAAGAGAAACACCAGAGATGTTGTTGATACATTCATTTTGGTCTCCAGTCAGTTCCGCAATGGCCAATATAAAAATTTACCGAGTAAGAATGAAATACTTGGCGTTAATGCAGAGCCGTCGCGCGGGTCCTGCAACCCCCCTGCAGCCCCGGCCTACTGGGGGGTCCCGCAAGTTTACGAGCCCCAAAGTTGTGAATTGAAAAAAACAACTAAATTATCATCGGTGATTGCAGGGGAGGGTGGCAAAAAGCCGAAAAGAGGCACGGGGCCCCCCACGAATCTTACCGGACGGCCCTGAGATTAATGCAGAAGATGAATTGTTTTTATGGGGAAGGGATCTCGAACCAACCATTCTTTAGAAAGTTTCATGCCGTCAGGTTTGATTGACTTGTGCCACCCTGCGCCGTGACCAGGTGGGTTAGAGGTTGGAACTGTTCACTGACGCTAAGAACCTGCAATAGGTTCATTAAAAATAGATCGAATAGCTTTGGCAAGGTTTTAGCTTACGTTAGCGTAGAGGAGTATGTGACGTCATGGTTGTAATAGGCCGGTTGGTTGAAAAGGGGGGGGGGAGGGGGAGGGGAGATTCACAGATGGCGACTGGCGTAGTTAACTATACACAGATGGTAGAGAAGTATATAGAGATATAGAGACAGTAAGCAATGATGGTAGATGTATAGAATCAGTAGCTATAATGGTAGATGTATAGAATCAGTAGCTATAATGGTAGATGTATAGAATCAGTAACTATAATGGTAGAGAATAGAAGCAATAGCTAGGATGTTAGATCTATAGAAGCAGTAAACTTTGATGGTAGATGTATAGAATCAGTAGCTATAATTGTAGATGTACTAAAACAATAGCTTTGACGGTAGATGTATAGAAGCAGTAGCTATAATTGTAGATGTACTAAAGCAATAGCTTTGACGGTAGATGTATAGAATCAGTAGCTATAATGGTAGATGTTTAGAATCAGTAACTATAATGGTAGAGAATAGAAGCAATAGCTAGGATGTTAGATCTATAGAAGCAGTAAGCTTTGATGGTAGATGTATAGAATCAGTAGCTATAATTGTAGATGTACTAAAGCAATAGCTTTGACGGTAGATGTATAGAAGCAGCAGTTATCATGGTAGATGTAGATGAGCAGCCATCATAGTAGATGTATAGAAGCAGTCGCTATCTTGGTAGATGTACATAGAAAGTAGCTATGACAGTAGAGGTGTGGCCAGGATTCTATGTTGGAAGACAAAGTCAGAATTTCAAAATGTGTCTGCTGTTTCACATACGTATGGCATCACGTGTCACCCACCCGGAAAAAAATGTGTGTGTTGGGGGGTGGGGGAGAGAGAGAAGTATTCGCGGCCTTCATCAAAATCCAGCCCTTCCCCTTTCCATCACTGGTTTAAAACATTACCTTCTGAATACTATTTAAGTTAAGCCTACAGAGAACCAACTGATCTGAGACTGGGTAGCTCTTTAGAACAAACTGATCTGAGACGGGGTAGCTCTTTAGAACCAACTGATCTGAGACTGGGTAGCTCTTTAGAACAAACTGATCTGAGACTGGGTAGCTCTTTAGGCCGACCAAACGTCCCGTCCCTCACGATCGTGCCCGGTGTCCCGAAAAAGTCTCTCGGGACGCCTAAATGTCCCTTTTCTAAAACCAAACACATTTTCAAATCACTAAAACTTCCTAATTTGTAATATAACTTCCAGCAATATTTTGGCTCGCAGTTTAGCCTGTGCCAGTAGTGATGTGGGCTCGCGTGATGGCTGCATTTAAGTTATTGTGTTGTATTATGTTGTAAAATATGTACACATAAATAAGTATTCACTGCACAATTATTGTTTTCGTTTATGACATGCCTCAGAGTTTAAATGAAATTACAAAAGTAAAGGTACATTTAAACAGAGTTCTAGGTCTCAAAATAGTTCAAAATTAGCATGTTTCAATAAACAGTTTCCGGCGGAGGCCCCCGGACCCCTCTTTAGCTGGAGGGTATCTCCCTCCCCCTCCCCCCAACCCTCCATGGGCGCGTCCCGTTTTTCACATTTCATGATTTGGTCACCCTATGTCTTACGTCCTGCTTCATATCAGGTACGGTAATATGGCTTGTCACATCTCTCACACCGTTTCCGGGTAATGTGATTGACACATAGGTCATGCCATGTCCTGGTAATGTGTTGGTCAAATATGTCATACCATGTCCGGATCGTGAATTCGTCACAGCATCCGTTTGACAGCCTCATTCCCGCCTCTCTTGCTCTGTCTCACAGCCTCACACCGCCTATCTTGTTCCATTTGACTGCCTCACCACGCCTCTCTCGTTTCGCCAGCTTTATCGCCTCTCTTGTTCTGTCTGATAGCCTCACGCCGCCTCTCTCGTTCCATCGGACAGCCTCAGCCCGCCTCTCTCCTTCCATCGGACAGCCTCAGCCGCCTCTCTCGTTCCGTCGGACAGCCTCAGACCGCCTCTCTCCTTCCATCGGACAGCCTCAGCCCCCTCTCTCCCTCCATCCGACAGCCTCAGCCCGCCTCTCTCCTTACATCGGACAGCCTCACCCCACCACTGAAACTTGGCCTAGAAACGTCATCCCTCTCATCCCGTAACAACGTCTGTATGTCCACGCATTTCATCCCCTCCCTCCACTCTCTCTCCATCTCTCTCTCTCTCCCACTCTCCGTTAGTGTGTATGTGTGTGTGGGTGTGTGTCTCTCTCTTTCCCATACATGTTTCCCTTGAAGTATTGATCATAGCATTACTCTGTTCAAGGGCAGGCATTACCAGGATGTTATATTATTTAGTGTCCAGGATGTATGTCGAATTTGAACATGAAAAGGTAGTGTCACTATATGACGAGGACATATAAGATCACCAGATGGTAGTGTCCTTATGTGACATGGACAACTATGAAGATTAGAAGGTAGTGCCACTATGTGACATGGACAACTATGAAGATCAGAAGGTAATGACACCATGTGACAAGGACAAATACGAACATCAGAAGGTAGTGGCAATATGTCACAAGTACATCTTTGAACATCAGAAGTTAGTAACACTATGTGACATAAACATTTATGAACATCAGAAAGTAGTGGCACTTTGTGACATGATAAAATATGAAAATCAGAAGGTATAGGCACTATGTGACAGGGAAATATATGAAGATTAGAAAAACAAATTAATTCATTGTTTTATCAAGAAATACAAAGTTAAGATCTAGTCATTCAGATGACATGAAAAGTTCAGATGTCATGAAAAGTTCATATGTCATGAAAAGTTCAGATGACATGAAAATTTCAAATGTCATGAAAAATTCAGATATCATGACAAGTTCTGATGTCCTTAAAAGCTCAGATGTCATGAAAATTTCAGATGACATGAAAAGCTCACAATTGACTTATATCACGTACATGATGAGGCCTAAGTGGTACAATGATAGGAATATTTTAAACACATGTTAATTGTATCAGCTTTCTTGAGGCCAACTCATGTTCAATTTATTGAGGTGAACTTTCTCTCACTCTTCATGCCAACTTTCTCTCAGCCTCCTCAGAACATCCCTTTCTGTCAATCCCATCCTATATTCTCTTTCTCTAAACCTCCTCAGAAAATCTCTTTCTTTCACCCTCCTCATATCCCCTCATTCTCTCACCCTCCTCATATCATCCCTTTCTCTCACCCTCCTCATATCATCTCTTTCTCTCACCCTCATAGCATCTCTTTCTTTCCCTCTCCTCAGAACATCTATTTCTCTTGACTCTTTGTGCCTCCAGCTTTCGTCTACGAACACCGATCAAGTCATCCTTTGTGAATCACGAATTCATCTTTCCTTTCATGGATGTGTTCAGCTCATTTAAGCTGACAAAGATGGATGTGTTCAGCTCATTTAAGCTGGCAAAGATATCTGCCAAGTGAGTCCAGCAGGACAATCGAAATAGTCCAGACAAATTTATTTATTTATGTTTTAAATATATATATATATACATTGTTTTTTTTTTTAATTTTTTTTTGGCGTTCAGAAATTGGGTAGCCCCCATAGCAATACAAGAATTAATCTTCATAAAATTTATTTTTTAGACAACCATCGACCTTCAGCATGCAATAGAAAACTGACAACACAAAATGCCTTCCCTTTTGCTCAAGTGGAGCGAATCACCTTTTCTGTTATAATTGTAATCCGTCACACCTCATGTTCTCGAAGAAACATCACCCGGGTTGCCGGTAAAGACAGGATCTTGGGACGCCAAAAAAAAAAAAAAGGATTATTAATTTGGATTGGACTTGTTTTCTTGTGTCTTTTAATTAAAAAACTGCACATTTTTTGTTATTGCGGCACATGGCGTTGAACTTCCCAAGGTCCTCTTCGTGCAAAACAGCGCGGGATCTCTTATATATATTTATATATAAATTTATAATATATAGATAGATAGATAGATAGATAGATAGATAGATAGATAGATAGATAGATAGATAGATAGATAGATAGATAGATAGATAGATAGATAGATAGAT
>CAXITT010000385.1:449149-483227 GCA_964033795.1 Lymnaea stagnalis | reverse complement strand
ATAGATAGATAGATAGATAGATAGATAGATAGATAGATAGATAGATAGATAGATAGATAGATAGATAGATAGATAGATAGATAGATAGATAGATAGATAGATAGATAGATAGATAGATAGATAGATATTGCTTCTGGTGTGTCCTGCTTTTCGAAACCACCCTCCCCCAACATCATAAGTTTTATATCAGTAGTACTGAGTGGGAAAAGGCTGTCAGGCAGCGAGCGTCGTGCGTGACGGATGAAATCTGGTAAACGAATTAATTCTTTAAGGGTAGGTGATTATTATATTTATCATTTAAATTCCACGGGCATGGTGTAAGCCGTATGTAGAACTATTGTTTAAAGGCCGGCAGGTAGGATGTAGGACTGTCTGTAGGCCTATTCCTCAAAGTGTCCGGACCCTGTGTACAAATTGAGCCCTAGTGATTGTATCATGAAAGCAAAGGCAGTCTCGATTTTTGAAGTTAGCATTAAAACGAAACTTAAACCATCTAAACTTCTCTCCTAAGTTTCTTGACAGTTGTTGTGTGGACCACCAACGTAAGGCTCGGGGGGGGGGGAGGGGGGTTGGTCCGCTAACCACTGTTCGGGGGGCGCCGATCTAAACTGAGGCTTTCAAATATAGCTACAACGACTTTTTAAACACAGTGTCTGTTAATTTGTGCAAATACAAAAAATATAAATACAAAAGATTTTATAACACAGTGTTTGTTAAGTTTTATAAACACCAATCATCTGCTAAAACAAAAAGCTAGTTCACGACATTTCATTCAATCGAACTGCCAGTTGAAATGCCCTCAGCATTGAGAAAAAAGAAAAGAAAAATGGGATCGAAGATCACAAATTGTCTTTTGTTTCGCATCCGTTAGTTTTCCTGCACGGAAATGTCTCCCGTGCCAAGGTTACGGAGGAAATCGATAACAATATCTGGTCTACTATTCTGTCCTGGGGAATGGTCCTTCTCTCCTTGTCAGTCTGCATGTCTGAACTAGGTTAGGGCTCATTAAACCATCAACGAGTCTCAATAACGTGATTCCGTGACTCGCCTCCGTGACTCCTTGACTCCATATGATGGCATATGTCAAAAGACTCTTCGCCGCGGCCGCAAAGTTTCAATGATTCGATATTTCAGTGACTCGATATTTCAAGGACTCGATACTCCAAGGGCTCGATATTTCAAGGGCTCGATATTGTTCCTCCCACTATTCATTGTTCAACAACACAAATATTTGCTTGATATATTAACATGTGCATTTAAGATTTTGCCATTTAAAGAAATCTCCACCATGTTAGCTGGTGTATTCGCATATACACAGAGTTTATTTTTTTTAAAAACAGAGCAAATATTTTTCACTATAGATGACATGAGGATCTACTAGTTTTCTAGAGATTAACAGATTAGGATCATCGTTTAAAAGAGAAATTTATCCCAAATATAGTCGTCACAAAATCACTCAGAAATATCTATATTTCACTAGAAAGATGATATATCAATATCCCTCTACTTGTGATAATATATTAATATCTCTCTAAAGAATCAGAATCTCTCTACCTGTATCATCATCTCTCTACCTGTATTCTTATCTCTCTACCTGTATTCTTATCTCTCTACCTGTATTCTTATCTCTCTACCTCTATTCTTATCTCTCTACCTGTATTTTTATCTCTCTACCTAATTTCTTATCTCTCAACCTGTATCATCATCTCTCTACCTGTATCATCATCTCTCTACCTGTATCATCATTTCTCTACCTGTATCATCATCTCTCTACCTGTAGTCTTATCTCTCTCTACCTGTATCATCATCCATCTACCTATAGTCTTATGTCTCTCTACCTGTAACATGATCCCTCCACGTGTTTCACTAACATCCTTTCTCCATTAGAAAAGTCTACGTTTTGATTCATTAGCTCTGATTCACTATCTCTCTACCTGCTCATTAACCATCTACCTGTATCATTACCTGACAACCTGGCTTCCAGGTTTTACCCAGGACGATTGCTCACAATTTTTTGTTGTCTGACCGTAAAATCAATGTACCGTGACGTGACCGGCTCCCGATCACTGGAGCTAAAACACAAAACCTTGCGGGGAAAATCGAAATCTTGTTTTAAAAAAAAAAAAAAAACTGTGCTTGCGTTGTGGTGGTGGGGGGTGTGGGGGGGGCTGGGGTTGGTGGGATGAGGCGTGGAAGAGGGTGGGGGGGTGGAACAAAGTAGAACAATGCCTTTGCCACCCAGGGGTTCATTGATGGTGAGTGCGCCACATGAACAGTTCTGTGGGTGCACATAAATGTTCACAAGATTCACACCGGCTGATGGACCGACGTCATGACAGGACACAGCCTCCTGCCAGACCAACAACTAAAACACAGACAGCTCCTGCAGACAGCCCGAATCACATAACAGACAGCTCTTACAGACAGTGCGCTATAATATAACAGACGGCTGTTTTAGACAGCCCAGTACATTTAACCGACAGCTCTTGGAGACCGCCCAGTTACATATAACAGAAATCTTTAACTGCGAACTCAAAACATATAACAGACAGCTTTAACTGCCAACCCAGAACACAACAGACAGCTCCCACAGACAGCCCGACACAATATAACAGGCAGATTTAACTGCCAACCCAGAACACAACAGGCAGCTCCCACAGACAGCCCGACACAATATAACAGGCAGATTTAACTGCCAACCCAGAACACAACAGGCAGCTCACACAGACAGCCCGACACAATATAACAGACAGCTTTAACTGCCAACCCAGAACACTACAGACAGCCCAACACTTTGTATAGACAGCTACCACTGCCGACCCAACGCACAACAGACAGCCCAACACTTAGTATAGACAGCTATCACTGCCGACCCGGTAGATGGTCGAATGAACCGAATGTTCGCTGTTAGGTTTTTATCTAGAGTCAGCATCGCGCGGCGACTCCATGTCACTTAAAGACCGTTGCAGGATCAATGGGGTAGGCTAGAATTACATGGTTTAAATTACCCCCCCCCGGGCGGATCAATGCACCATTTCAGTGCTGCGGCCCCCCAAATAAGACAATTATTAAGTTAGCACAGGTAGCCATCAAAACCAGGTAATTAGTGTGTGTGCGCGCGCTTGGGGGAATACCATCCAGACAGACCTGCTGCTCCGTCGTCCTTACGCGACGATGTTTCTCAACGTATGCTGTATGCTGTATGCTGCATGCGTATGGAACGAGACATGCGTGAGTTATTTGTAGATAGCGTGACGTACTTCACCCACTGATCATCGGCTTTTCCACCCTCGCTTTGAAGGTCTCCATGGGGAAGGTTAAAGGTCAAAGGTTACGACCCGGTTCATAAACTTTTCTTCTATAGTATTGTGCGAATGATCTCCCTTATGTCAAAGGTGTCCGTGGGGGGGGGGGGGGGGGGGGGAGACGATACAAACAAAAACAAAAAACAACAAAAACAACCGCTTTTATTTCCCTGCATAAGAGATCTATATGGTTAGTAGCGCTTTGTTGCCCTTCCCATCATTAGCCAAACTTAACAAAAACACATCCATGGTGCTGGACCTAATCCACGAAACTAAGCCATGGTACTTGACCTAATCCATGAAACTAAGCCATGGTACTTGACCTAATCCATGAAACTAAGCCATGGTACCTGACCTAATCCATAAAAACTAATCCATGGTACCTGACCTAATCCATGAAACTAATCCATGGTACCTGATCTAATCCATGAAGCTTATCCATGGTACCTGACCTAATCCATGAAACTACATCCATGGTACCTGACCTATTCCCCGAAACTATATCCATGGTCCCTGACCTAATCCATGAAACTTATCGATGGTACCTGACCTAATCCATGAAACTATATCCATGGTACCTGACCTAATCCATGAAACTATATCCATGGTACCTGACCTAATCCATGAAGCTTATCCATGGTACCTGACCTAATCCATGAAACTAATCCATGGTACCTGACCTAATCCATGAAACTTATCCATGGTACCTGACCTAATCCATGAAACTACATCCATGGTACCTGACCTATTCCCCGAAACTATATCCATGGTCCCTGACCTAATCCATGACACTTATCGATGGTACCTGACCTAATCCATGAAACTATATCGATGGTACCTGACCTAATCCATGAAACTTATCTGTGGTATCTGACCTAATCAACGAAACTAATCTGTGGTACCTGACCTAATCAACGAAACTAATCCATGTGCCTGACTTAATCCACGAAACTAATCCATGGTACCTGACCTATTCTCCGAAACTATATCCATGGTACCTGACCTATTCCCCGAAACTTTATCCACGGTACCTGACCTATTCCCCGAAACATATCCATGGTTCCTTACCTAATCCATGAAACTAACCCATGGTACCTGACCTAATCCATGAAACTAATCCAAGGTACCTGACCTAATCCATGAAACTAATCCATGGTACCTGACCTAATCCATGAAACTAATCCATGGTACCTGACCTAATCCATGAAACTAATCCATGGTATTTGACCTAATCCATGAAACTATATCCATGTTACTATATGATATACTATGGCTTAACCGGGTGCAGTTTTTTCCTACCTTTAAACAGCAGACAGTCCTACACCCTACCTCCCTACCCTTAAACAACAGGCCTACAGACAGTACTACACCCTACCTGCCTACCCTTAAACAACAGGCCTACAGACAGTCCTACACCCTACCTGCCTACCCTTAAACAACAGGCCTACAGACAGTCCTACACACTACCTGCCTACCCTTAAACAACAGGCCTACAGACAGTCCTACACCCTACCTGCCTACCCTTAAACAACAGGCCTACTGACAGTCCTACACCCTACCTGCCGACCTTTAAACAACAGGCCCACAAACCGTTTCATAGCATACCCGTGGCCCTTTACTGATTAATATAATAGTCGCCTCCGAAATAATTCAACAATTTTTTACCTGAGTTCAGCCGTCATGCATGACGCTCGTTGGAACCCCCCCCCCCCAACCCACTGAGTACTATTAATATAAAACATGTTGAGTAGGAGCGAAGGCCGTTTGTGAAAAGGAAGCAGGACGCACCAGAAGCAAACTACATATAAGAGATAATCCATGATAATCCAGCCATAGTACCTTATCCATAGTATTTAATCCATTTATGACACAATCTATAGCAGTGGTTCTCAACCTTCCCAATGCCGTGGCCCTTTAATACAGTTCCTCATGTTGTGGCGACCCCCGGCACAAAATTATTTTCGTTGCTACTTCATAGCTGTAGAGTATATGTGTTTCCAGGTGATCTTAGGCGACCCCTAGGAAATGGTCGTGCGACCCCCAAAGGGGTCGCGACCCACAGGTTGAGAACCGCTGATCTATAGCATCTAACCCTTGGTACCTTATCAAAAGGATGCAAGCGACAGAGCCTATTATTTGTTCCGTATGTTATTCAAATGACAGCGCACGCTTTTACAAATTCAACTGTCATGAACACTTTGTTTTGCCGGGGTGGCCAGTGAATACAACGTGGCCAGTGAATACAACGTGGCCAGTGAATACAACGTGGCCAGTGAATACAACGTGGCCAGTGATTACAACGTGGCCAGTGAATACAACGTGGCCAGTGAATACAACGTGGCCAGTGAACACAACGTGGCCAGTGAATACAACGTGGCCAGTGAGTACAACGTGGCCAGTGAATACAACGTGGCCAGTGAATACAACGTGGCCAGTGAATACAACGTGGCCAGTGAGTACAACGTGGCCAGTGAGTACAACGTGGCCAGTGAATACAACGTGGCCAGTGAATACAACGTGGCCAGTGAGTGTTCAGTTGTTCTGGCGTGTGCATCAAATGCTGGAAATAACTTTGTACAACAATCCACACTCAACAGCCTACGTTGACGAGGTCCACTTCCCTAAAAAAATATCAACTTTTCCATTGTTCCGAGGGAGTGGGGGGGGGGGCGTATTATGCGGAGGGCCACATTGACAAATGTATAGCTGTTGGTGGGCCGCATGTGGGGCCACATTGACAAATGTCAAGCTATTGGTGGGCCGCATGTATATAATGTCTAATTTTGACATATCGATAAAAATTTCTCTATATTAAAATCGGTCAATTCGCATTTTAGCATTACATGAGAAAACTCAGGGACTGTTTAAAAAATAGAAAATTAGAAATAAATAATTTTATTTAAAAATGTTCATAGTTAAAACAATCATAAAGGTTCATGAATTTCTGTAAAATTCCACACAAAAAACTCAAAGACAAAGTAATTTTGTTAAATTTCTAAATGCCTTTGAGGGCCGCATAATATCACTTGCCGGGCCGCATGCGGCCCGCGGGCCGTATCTTGCCCACCCCTGCATTAGCATAAAGTACCCGTAAAAACGAAAGAGATGATAAAAACAGAAATGACATTAGGGTCTCCAGTCTCCAACCACCCTCAGCCCTCTTTCGGGCTGTGTATCGAGCTCCCGTCAAGTTGGCAAAGGGGTCAATGGTTACAATGGTAACCGCACCTCGTGTTGTAACTGTTGGTGTCCAGGCCACTGCGTTACTCCCAATACCCCTCCACCCCCTTTTTTTTTACATTGGTTTGTAGGTTTCAATCAATTTAATAACTCAATGTGGTTAATTTGGACTTTTGTGTTTCAATCAATGTAAGAACTCAATGTGGTTAATTTGGACTTTTGTGTTTCAATCAATGTAAGAACTCAATGTGGTTAATTTGGACTTTTGTGTTTCATCAATGTAATAACTCAATGGGGTTAATTTGGACTTTTGTGTTTCAATCAATGTAAGAACTCAATGTGGTTAATTTGGACTTTTGTATTTCAATCAATGTAGTAAATCATTGTGGTTAATTTGAACTTTTGTGTTTCAATCGATGTAATAAATGTTTCTGGTTAATTTGGACTTTTGTGTTTCAATCAATGTAAAAAATCATTGTGGTTAATTTGGACTTTGGTGTTTTCAATCAATATAATAAATCTTTGTGGTTAATATGGACTTTAGTTTTTCAATCAATGTAATAACTCACTGTGGTTAATTTGGACTTTTGTGTTTCAATCAATGTAATAAATCATTGTGGTTAATTTGGACTTTTGTATTTCCATCAATGTAGTAAATCATTGTGGTTAATTTGAACTTTTGTGTTTCAATCGATGTAATAAATCACTGTGGTTAATTTGGACTTTTGTGTTTCAATCGATGTAATAAATTTTTCTGGTTAATTTGGACTTTTGTGTTTCAATCAATGTAATAAATAATTCTAGTTAATTTAGACTTTTGTGTTTCAATCAATGCAATAAATCATTCTGGTTAATTTAGACTGTTGTGTTTCAATCAATGTCATTACATGATTTCGGTTCATTTTGACAAGGTGACGTCATAGTGCTGTGGTAAAATGGGACGAAAAGAGTTAAGCCACGTCATCTTCACACGAAACAAATTCACTGAGTGCATTTGGGGCATTCTGGGGGAAAAAAATAACCTTGAAGTTTCTTCGAGTCAGATCTTCGATGTAACTGATTACAAGATCTGCTAAGAACACAAGCCTGTTGTTAAATAACTAGTTACAGTTACTGTCGAATAATGCATTGCAGCAGTTTTTAAATAAAGTATTACAGAGTTCTTATTAATAACACATTGAAAGAGGTAAAACAAAAATATAGGTAAATGACGTGTTTGCGTTGCGGTAAATAAATTCCATCTTGGAGTAAAGTTGCAGTCAAACAACATGAGAGTTACCCGGTAACACTGTACACGTGTTTTATGTAACGTAACAGCAGTTAGAATACAGTAAGCTACTACAGTTGGTAACAGCAGTTACAATAAAGTAAGCTACTACAGTTGTCTCATGAAAGTAATAGTAGTTAGAATAAAGTAAGCTACTACATTCGTTTCATAATGTAACAGCAGTTACAGTTACAGCGAACTAAGCTTCCACAGTTGTCCCATAACGCATTAAAGACGCACGCAAAGTCCTACACCCTACAAACCGCCTGCTGAGCTTAACATGAACCATCCGTTAGACGATGCCAACACAGGCACACATCATGACCTCCCTTGGGTCAGTCACATATTATAGCTTCCATATGAGCAACACATCTATAATAATGGTCATGTAAATATGGAAGTAAAAAAAAAACAATACAGAATTGAATAAAAAATGTTTTTTTGTTGTTTTTTTTACGTTGTGCTGGAAAATTATTTGGTTGTTTTTTATTTTCCTTCTTTCTAGCAGTGTTTTTTGTAAATATTTTTTTTTTATCAGTGCTTCCACATACCTCGTTTTGCTATTTCATTCTTTTTTTTAAAGCATTTTTTTTTCCAATAGCAAAGCTGCAAAGTTCGAACCATCCCGTCTGCATGTTAGAGCTGGCCGGACATCCCATGGTGCACCCTTGTCTGTCCGGTTCTTGGCTATTTGCCTGACTCCAGTCAAGCATTTTGCCAGCTTTTGTTCTCCAGCGAGGAGATGAGTGTGGGCCTGATAGCAGGGGTCAATAGTGGATGCTGGTGCCGCGACTCATTCAATATTAATCAGCCAGAGGAACAGAGGCGGCAACCTTAGGGGGGAGGGGAGGGGAGGGGGGTCAGCGTGTGGAGTTTACCATTCCCTAGTTCTGTAGGCTGTCGCAGTTTACCATTCCCTAGTTCTGTAGGCTGTCGCAGTTTACCATTCCCTAGTTCTGTAGGCTGTCATAGTTTACCATTCCCTAGTTCTGTAGGCTGTCGCAGTTTACCATTCCCTAGTTCTGTAGGCTGTCGCAGTTTACCATTCCCTAGTTCTGTAGGCTGTCGCAGTTTACCATTCCCTAGTTCTGTAGGCTGTCGCAGTTTACCATTCCCTAGTTCTGTAGGCTGTCGCAGTTTACCATTCCCTAGTTCTGTAGGCTGTCGCAGTTTACCATTCCCTAGTTCTGTAGGCTGTCGCAGTTTACCATTCCCTAGTTCTGTAGGCTGTCGCAGTTTACCATTCCCTAGTTCTGTAGGCTGTCGCAGTTTACCAGTCCCTAGTGCTGTAGGCTGTTGTAGTTTACCATCCCTAAGTGATGACAACCTCTACAGTCCAGTCAACTAGTGACCTCTGAACTTGTTCAGGTGTGAGTACGTGCGCATATGGGGGTTTATGTGTGTGTGAGAGAGAGAGAGAGAGAGAGAGAGAGAGTGTCTCCAACAAGATTGTTAACATGTCGTTAAATTCCCTTGGTCATCTTCGCGTGCGAAGGACGAACAATAAAATAACATTGCTAACATTGCTGACATTGCTAACATTGCTAACATTGCTAACATTGCTGACATTGCTGACATTGCTAACATTGCTGACATTGCTAACATTGCTAACATTGCTAACATTGCTGACATTGCTAACATTGCTGCCATTGCTAACATGGCTGACATTGGTGACATTGCTGACATTGCTGACATTGCTGACATTGCTGACATTGCTTACATTGCTGACATTGCTGACATTGCTGACATTGCTGACATTGCTGACATTGCTGACATTGCTGACATTGCTGACATTGCTGACATTGCTAACATTGCTAACATTGCTGACATTGCTGACATTGCTAACATTGCTGACATTGCTAACATTGCTAATTTTCCTAACATTGCTAACATTGCTAACATTGCTGACATTGCTGACATTGCTGACATTGCTAACATTGCTGACATTGCTAACATTGCTGACATTGCTAACATTGCTGACATTGCTGACATTGCTAACATTGCTGACATCGTTGACATTGTTGACATTGCTGACAATGCTAACATTGCTTACATTGCTGACATTGTTGACATTGCTGACATTGCTGACATTGCTGACATTGCTGACATTGCTAACATTGCTAACATTGCTGACATTGCTGACATTGCTGATATTGCTGACATTGCTGACATTGCTAACATTGCTGACATTGCTGACATTGCTGACATTGCTGACATTGCTAACATTGCTGACATTGCTGACATTGCTAACATTGCTAACATTGCTGACATTGTACCCGTGTAAACGTGTTTGTTAAAGGATTCATTCGATTAAGTTTCAAATTCGATCACGTAGTATAATTTAAGGTCACTGTTTTTATGTAAATGGCTTCTAATGGGCCCACAGGCTTCATTCAATCTTTCACACTACTTGGTAAACCCCAGTCAGTAAGATTAAATTAAAAGTTTGAGAACCACCGCGATTGTGTTTCATTAGGAATGGGAAAGTGAATTGGCTGTAAACTTTAGATAGCTCATACCACAGTGTATAGAAACATCGAATGTTAAGTTGGCATAGTCTCAAGTTATAAGGCGAAGGCCATAGTTTGAATGTAAACAGGACTGTGTCAGGTTATAAGACTCAGGCAGTAGTTTGAAAGTAAACAGGACTGTGTCAGGTTTTAAGACTCAAGCAGTAGTTTGAAAGTAAACAGGACTGTGTCAGGTTATAAGACTCAGGCAGTAGTTTGAAAGTAGACAGGACTGTGCCAAGTTATTTTGAGTTTCTAAGTGCTCAGGACTCGTGTCTTTGCTTGTGTTTAGTCACACCCACCTGTTACAAAAATACACCTACAATCCTGGTGTTGAACTTATAACTTTATTTTTTACAACCGGACCTTTGACAATTTTAACTGACCGTCCCAGGGATGTCTGTACAACTGACCACATTAGGACAGTCAGTCCAAATGACCGTCATATGACTGTCATTACATCTAACAATCACAGGACTGTCATTACGACTGACCATCACATTGTTGTCAATAAAACTATCACAGGGCTTTGATTACAGCTGCCCATCACATTATTGTCAATACAACTATCACAAGACTGTCATTACGACTGCCCATCACATGGCTGTCAATACAACTATCACATGACTGTCATTACAGCTGACCGTCACATTGCTGTCAATAAAACTATCACAGGATTGTGATTACCGCTGACCGTCACAGGACTGTCATTACAGCCGACCGTCACAGTGCTGTCAATATGAAGGACTGTTGTTACAGGAAGCACGCGTTGCTTGTATTGGACTAATCCAGAGTCAGGTGTTGAATACAAACCTCCCTGGTGTGAGAGTTCTACAGGGGGTATTGGCAACAACGTCATAGCTAACACAAGCCATATAGAGGATAACACACCCTGTCTAATGACACTGTCAGTCTGTGTAATGACACCGCAGTCTGTTTAATGACACTGCCAGTCTGCTTAATGAAACGCCCAGTTCGTTTAATGACACTGCCAATCTGTCTAATGACACTGCCAGCCTGTTTAATGACACGGTCAGTCTGTTTAATGACACTGCCAGTGTGCTTAATGAAACGCCCAGTTCGTTTAATGACACTGCCAATATGTCTAATGACACGGCAAGTCTGTCTGATGCCACTGCCATTCTGTCTAATGACACGGCAAGTCTGTTTGATGACACGGCAAGTCTGTTTGATGACACTGCCATTCTGTCTAATGACACGGCAAGTTTGTTTGATGACACTGACAATCCAGGCTCTCCATGATGTACAAGATAAATAATGGGCTGGTCCACTGTTCCAGTATTAAACAGAAACTCGTTCCTCTCCCCCATAGACAGCGACGAGGCCATGACAGGCAATTCAGGCTCATACCAGCAAGAAGCCAGTATAGGAGCTGCTCATTCCTGCCCAAGACAATCAGGGACTGGAACCATCTTTCAAAAGGAACAGTTGAGGTGACAACACTAGACACATTTGTGTCTATTGCCTCAAGCCTTCAAACCCCTAGTGCATGATTTCCTCATCAACACCAGTAACAGCAACATTGAAAATCCCATCTACATGCATAGGAGCCAAAATGATCAATAAATTGATCGTGGGCCCTTAAGATATCAACCTATCCCGCCACTAACCTCATCACTCACTCCACCCTTTACCTATCACCCCATCCCGCCACTAATCTCATCACCTACTCCACCCTTTACCTATCACCCTATCCCGCCACTAACGTCATCACCCACTCCACCCTTTACCTATCACTCCATCCCGCCACTAATCTCATCACCCACTCCACCCTAAACCTATCACCCTATCCCGCCACTAACGTCATCACCCACTCCACCCTAAAGCTATCACCCTATCCCACTACTAACCTCATCACCCACTCCACTCTAAACCTATCACCCTATCCTGCCACTAACCTCATCACCCACTCCACCCTAAACCTATCACCCTATCCCACTACTAACCTCATCACCCACTCCACCCTAAACCTATCACCCTATCCCGCCACTAACCTCATCACCCACTCCACCCTAAAGCTATCACCCTATCCCACTACTAAACTCATCACCCACTCCACCCTAAACCTATCACCCTATCCCACTACTAACCTCATCACCCACTCCACTCTAAACCTATCACCCTATCCCGCCACTAACCTGATCACCCACTCCACCCTAAACCTATCACCCTATCCCACTACTAACCTCATCACCCACTCCACTCTAAACCTATCACCCTATCCCGCCACTAACCTCATCACCCACTCCCTTCTAAACCTATCACCCCATCCCGCCACTAACCTCATCACCCACTCCACTCTAAACCTATCGCCTCGAGTCTGCTGATCCAGCACGCATGGCGGCTTCACTCTGACACCGGATGGGATTACTGTAATCCTCGTCCTATGCCAGCAACACGCACATTAGATTAGCTCCGAACCGTGGTCAGCTCCAAGTTGAGATGACGTCATTCACGTAGATTTGTCTCGTGTTCCGTTAGAAACTTGCGTGCTGTATTCGAAGGTGTTGAACTGCTCATTATGAAATCAACTTTAAGCAGAACATACGGATACATTTACGATAGATTCTAAGCCTGTTAGTCTATATTAACTTTTTTTTAAAAATCGTAAGAAGACACCATGTACGATGGCCCCATATAAGACGGCAACATAAAAGACGACACCACATAAGACGGCATCATATAAGACGGCACCATATAAGATGGCACCACATAAGACGGCACCATATAAGTCTGCACCATATAACACAGTTTTGTGCTGTTTAGTCACGTTTAGTCATTTCGCGGTTCTGGAAGTGCACTGCGTCCAACGAGAGCAGAGGTCTGTTCGACCAGTAACTGTCAGGACGGAGAATCACGCACGTGTTCCCCCCAAAAATGCTGCAATCGACACCCCCCCCCTTACTTCCAAAGTCTAAGTTTAAGATCCTAAAAGAGAGCATAAGCGATACCACCGCTCGCCGACATATGTGATCTTCGTGCCGGACACAGGCTGGACAACACGTGACGTATCCGGATACGCGAGCCAGGATGATGGATTGTGGGAAAATGTTGCCCTTTGTGTACGAGGATTCAGATTTCTATAGGGATGTGCAGTTCAGGGCGGAAGTCGCATTCGTTACTGGTTGCCCATTCTTTCCTTTCCGTTGACAGAGAACCCTTTCCAGAACGGCGACATGCCGTGACATTAGACAACATGCATGTTTGTATGGCATGTCTTATATGTTTGTATGGCATGTCTTATATGTTTGTATGGCATGTCTTATATGTTTGTATGGCATGTCTTATATGTTTGTATGGCATGTCTTATATGTTTGTATGGCATGTCTTATATGTTTGTATGGCATGTCTTATATGTTTGTATGGCATGTCTTATATGTTTGTATGGCATGTCTTATATGTTTGTATGGCATGTCTTATATGTTTGTATGGCATGTCTTATATGTTTGTATGGCATGTCTTATATGTTTGTATGGCATGTCTTATATGTTTGAATGGCATGTCTTATATGCTTGTATAGCATGTCTTATATGTTTGTATGGCATGTCTTATATGTTTGTATGGCATGTCTTATATGTTTGTATGGCATGTCTTATATGTTTGTATGGCATGTCTTATTTCCCTCAGAATTATTGTGCCACTTTTTTTTTTTACTAACTCAGTTCCCACTGATGAACAATCAGACATTAGCGATACTAACGGGTGACTAGGAAGACTTCTGGCTCCGTTGAGAGACCTATAAAACTAATGGTCAACTATGCAGACTCCTCCATCTTGTATCACTTTGTCCGGGGATAAGCAGAATCCCAGGAAATGAGAAATCCGAATGGCGGAATTGCGCTTCTTTTTTTTTTTGTTGTTTTGATTATGAGAAAACTACGTCTAAATTGATGACGTCATCTCCAGTTTTAAATTTTTGGTGGAGTCTGCTCTTACACTGGGATGACGTCATAAGCAGACCGTGTAAAACTCATCTCAGCTCATTAACATCATGTCATCTTTCTGGATGATGAGAATAATGCCCTGAGATTTGTTTAATGCCTCCATCAATTCATGAGGTTGTTTAATGTCTCCATCAATTCATGAGGTTTGTTTAATGTCTCCATCAATTCATCGAATCCTCTTCTACTTTTTTTGTGGGCTACATGGTCAATTTGTACCCTTAATGGGGACACTGGCAATGTCCCAAGCTTTCTGCTTTAAAAAAATCCTTTTAACTCATACACACTGCGATAGAGTCTCGCTTTTACGTGCATACATTGATGTATAAATTACTTATTTATACATCGACTTTACCATAGGTGCCGACCACAAAGTGGTTTTGTTTCAACATTCTATATATTATTTATGGGGGTGTTTTCTCGTGTATTGTGTCCTTGGGTCGATCGTTTGATCGTCCGTGTTGTGTCGTGCTGTGTTGTGTTCTGTTGTGCATTGTGCCAATACGGGCTAGTGCATGGACTTATCCATGCAGAAAATACCTGGCAAACGGTTTGATTGTTGCGTCAGTGTGACGCAGTAGTTTTAACGACGCTTCAGTGTGACGTAATAGTTTGACTGATGTTTAATTGTGACGCATTGGTATGACTCATGCTTCAATGTTGTGCAACAGCTCTGTTTAACTGATCATAGAAAACTCCCTTTTTTATTTTTTATTTTCCAGCTTTCTTGAAAATGTTTGCTACCAATTGTGTCGACAAATACCGAGAAAGCTGCATGGTAATCTGGCAACATTGAAGGTTTTTTTTTTTTTTCAATTTCAAATGATATGGGTTTTTTTTTCCCTTGCTTTGTTTTTTCTGCCGAAGAAGACGTTTAGCCGAAACATCCTTTTAAATTTTTATTTTTCTTGTTTCCAATCTAAACATATCTGTTCCACTATTTTTTGGTAATCTGGCAACATTGAAGGTTTTTTTTTTTTTTCAATTTCAAATGATATGGGTTTTTTTTTCCCTTGCTTTGTATTGTCTGCCGAAGAAGACGTTTAGCCGAAACATCCTTTTAAATTGTTATTTCTCTTGTTTCCAATCTAAACATATCTGTTCCACTATTTGTCTCCTTCCACACGACTCAATCGCAGTCCCCGTATATTATCAATGTGAACAACTACAGACGCTACTGCACGTGTCACAGTGAAGAGCAGGCCCCCACAACATATGGCAAGCCAGCACACACTTTCCGGACCACGGAGTAACAAAATATTCGTTATTATTATTAGTATTTTCTTAATAGCTTTACCTCTGTCCTTTATTTTTTTTTTTTTGCTTTCGGCCCGCGCAAGTTTTTCATAAAGTGTTACAGACCGTCTTAAATTTTGAGTTGTGCAGGCCTGAGTTAGAGGGTGTAAGAGTACAGATATTATGGACTCGGCTGTTGGCCAGTTCTTGGTTGTTGTTTTTTTTTTTTCAGATCTACTTTTCTCTTTTCTTTCAACAGCTCCAAATAAATAAAAAAAACAACATGAAATAGACAAGAGGAAACCCGCCCGGAGCCCAGTGAGTGTTGCACTAATCAAGAGAGGCTTCTAATGCTTCATGATCAACACGAACTCTGGGGGAAGCAACAACAACAACAGCAGAAGAAATACAACACGTTGTCGTCTGCTCAATTTCTTGTTTCAATTATGCTGTTTGATGCTATATCATGTTTGGCTGTCTCTCCACCTGGGACATTTGGCATCCCCCCCCCCCAAAAAAAAAGAGATTGTTTCCCCAAATGCCACTCTCGCTTGCCGCGAGGCGCCAGATGAGGTTTGCCGCGAGGCACCAGATGAGGCTTGCCGTAATTTCTTGTTTCAATTTTGCTGTTTTATGCTATATCATGTTTGGCTGTCTCCCCCCCTGGGACATTTGGCATCCCCCCCCCCCAAAAAAAAGAGATTGTTTCCCCAAATGCCACTCTCGCTTGCCGCGAGGCGCCAGATGAGGTTTGCCGCGAGGCACCAGATGAGGCTTGCCGCGAGGCGCCAGATGAGGTTTGCCGCGAGGCACCAGATGAGGCTTGCCGCGAGGCGCCAGATGAGGCTTGCCGCGAGGCGCCAGATGAGACTTGCCGCGAGGCGCCAGATGAGGCTTGCCGCGAGGCGCCAGATGAGGTTTGCCGCGAGGCGCCAGATGAGGTTTTCCGCGAGGCGCCAGATGAGGCTTGCCGCGAGGCGCCAGATGAAGTTTTCTACAGATAGTCACTATACCCCAGCTGCAGTGGGTCTATGTGATTCCGATCCAATAATTCTTCGTTTCTCGTGGTACCGGTAATAAGCCATGGATTCCCACGAAGTTTTCAAAGTCGAACTTTTTAAAATTCCCTTTTCTTTATCACTTAATGTTTCTTCTGGTTTCTCCGCGTAGTTATATAGGTTTTACTTTTCTCTTACCCTGAACTTTTTTTTTTTTCAAGCTGCAAATTTCTTAATCCCCCAGATATTTTCATTTGTTTAAATTTTGAAAGCTGGTCCAGACTAACCCTAACTCTAACCCTAACCCTAACTCTAACCCTAACTTCTGTACTCACGTTTATGTCCTCCTCCTCAATTGTCTACAACGCCAACCAGGCAGGTGAGACTTTCCACTCATTCTGGCCCTTCGTCATCCATAGTTACGGGACGATTTCCGTGACGTTGACCTTGATGACTTAGCCTTTTCCGTCTGTGGGTGTCCAATGGGAGCATTAAAGTGATCAACACTGTTGGTTTAGTCTCACTGGTAGTGTGTGTGGGGGAGGGGGAAGAGAGAAAAGGATTCGGCCATCACAAAGTCAAGATGCTCTTAATGTTTCCAGAATTTAACCGTCTCTACCATTTTGTTTCTCCACTGTGGAGACTTTCGTCGACCTTGAGACTTGACCTTTTTTTAAAAACAGTTTGATAGGTCTAGCGAACTAATTCTTCTTTAGCACCGGAGGGGTCTAAGGTCAGGCGCACCTTTGGTTATAGTTAGTGTCATTGCCGTGTCGCTGGTCGTTCGTTGGTTCTTCAAAATACTCTGCCGTGTCGCTGGTCGTTCGTTGGTTCTTCAAAATGCTCTGCTCAGTTCTTCGTCGGTCTTACCTCGTTTCATTTCAATCTCTCCACGTTTGATCGTCAGAGTCTTCTCGGGTCTACTGAACTCCCCAGAAAGCTTCTTCGTGGTGGAGTAATGGTCCCTCGTGTCCGCATGACAGACTCGTCCTGTCGTTACATCCACCAATAATTCAGTTACATTTTAAATTCTTGATGCCTTTCTTTTCTCGATCCCATTAGTTTACCTCCAGAGAGTTTCAAAACAATTTTTCTTCTATTTGGTACATCATCTCAATGGCCAGGGTTGAGTTCCACTCACTAAATTTAAGCTAAATTGGAACTAGAACTTACAGGCACGTTGAAGAGACTATCTCTTGAAATTCGTTTGCCCGTCTCATCTGTGGTTTCTTCTTCTGTCAGTTCTTGCAGTCCCCGGAAACAATACCTGATGTCAGTCATCGATGAGGATCAAGTAACTTTGATGTTGTTTTTTTTTAAAATTGTTATTTATTTATCACGTGAACAAAACACTGCCTGAGTTAGATCTCATCGTGTCAATGTCGTCATCTCATGATTAACATCCTACACAAAACATTCCAGCACCGTGCAAAATTTCGTATAATCAAAAATTTACCGAATGCTTATTTCTTCCCTCTCATACTTTGTCATCATATGGCCAAAATAAAGTAAGTCGAATTAAGGCCCTGGCCGTTTCATTTGTTCCGAGGGGAGAACCCTAATCTCTACCAGATCGTTGCCGTGAGTTGCGTTGGCACAGCGTATTGGTCGAATCGATGCAGACGCTTCGCACCGTCCGCTCGCGAGTCTTCGTAGATTCAATTTGGTCGCCCTCATTTTGAATACCCAGAACACGGCCATAGAACACACTCGGTCAAATCAGCCTCACAACGATGTTAGACTTAGATCAGTAGCACAGTGATGATATGTCTTAGATAGACAGTCATCGGGATTGTGGGGGTATAAATATTGGATAACGCTCTGTGGTGGTGGCCTCCCCTTCTTACGGTCACGTGGAGATGGCGAGCTCATGAGATCAACCAATTAATGATTGACTTCATCAGGTGGAGAAGAGTCCAGGCTGAACGCTGAACCTCTGAGTACAAGATTCGGTAATTGTGCTAGTTCCAGGAACTCTCAGCCCTTTTTGTACCGCTTCCACGTCAGTGAGGCTTCTGAAAACACGGATCCTGGTAGCCACGCCACTAAAGGCGTGGACCCTCTTGGTTGGGCTAGTGGAACTGTGAAGAAACGAATGTAAAAGCTAAGTGTTGGGGGGGAGACAAAACTCTGCTTCCTTTACACGGGTCTCTGCAGAGTAGTCTTTGGCCAAATTTTAGTAAGTCATAAATAAGGGTCTGCTGCTATGAGACACACACAAGGGGTGGTGGTAAGTGTGGCAGAGACACACACGCAAGGGTTGGTGGTAAGTGTGGCAGAGACACACACAAGGGTTGGTGGTAAGTGTGGCAGAGACACACACATGGGTTGGTGGTAAGTGTGGCAGAGACACACGCAAGGGTTGGTGGTAAGTGTGGCAGAGACACACACAAGGGTTGTGGTAAGTGTGGCAGAGACACACACAAGGGTTGTGGTAAGTGTGGCAGAGACACACACAAGGGTTGGTTGGTAAGTGTGGCAGAGACACATACAAGGATTGGTTGGTATGTGTGGCAGAGACACATACAAGGGTTGGGGGTAAGTGTGGCAGAGACACACACAAGGTTTGGTGGTAAGTGTGGCAGAGACACACACAAGGGTTGGTGGTAAGTGTGGAAGAGACATACACAAGGGTTGGTGGTATGTGCGGCAGAGACACACACGCAAGGGTTGGTGGTAAGTGTTGCAGAGACACACGCAAGGGTTGGTGGTAATTGTGGCAGAGACACACTCATGGGTTGGTGGTAAGTGTGGCAGAGACACACACGAGGGTTCGTGGTAAGTGTTGTCGAGACACACAAAAGGGTTGGTGGTAAGTGGGGCAGAGACGAACACAAGGGTTGGTGGTAAGTGTTGTACAGACACACACAACTATTAATAGAATTGATTAAGGAATACCAGTAGAATATGTCATCACTTCTTTAGTCACGAATTGCTGATCTTAAGTCAAAATAACATAGGTGTTCAATATTTTAAGTCAAGATAACTTTGGTGTTTATGAGTTGAATTTTGTTGATGAATGATAAAATTTAACATATACGAATTAAAATGTGCTGTAGTAGTTGTTGTTGTTTTTTGTTTTTGTTTTTGTTTTTTCCATTCAATTAGATCGATTAAGCGAAAATTAGTAATAGTAATTCGTTTTTTTAATGAGATACATTCCCATTATATAAGAGACTGCTTCGGTGGTAAAGAAAATTTTCGTTGCTAAAAATTTTTTTAAATTTAGTGCGACTTTAATAACACAATTCATATATTTAAATCAGAAGGTTCAGTTCATTTAAAAAAATCGATTTAAATATTGATTCCTTGATTATTATGTTTTCCTTTACGATCACGCTATCGACTTTTGCGACAACTCCGAAGAAATCATGCGTGAGAGTCTGCCAAAGAAAGAAATTCTTCTCATCGGGTTTGTTTACTTGTGGTTCAGTGTACATCACTATATACCCCTCAGAGCATCACTCAGACAAAGGGATAGCCAGTATTGAATTTATTATGTTCTTTCTTTAAAAAAAAAATATATATATATATATTTAAAACAGTAAATTTGACACGTTTACAGGAGGAATCCAATTGTACAATGTGTTGTTACTTCAGCGTTTCCAGCTGTGTTGGACCGGCCCACCGGGAAGCTGATAAAATCCTGGTGGGCCGGTGACATTAAGCCCTCAGGACCAGCCTGTCTGGGACATTTGAGCGAACCGGGCCGCTTCTGTCGGTGATATTTTGGCAACAGACTTTAAATGACATAACAATGTTCTTGCAGACTTTTACCGACATCCTAATACTCTCTCTCTCTCTCATACACACAGACATTTACGAACATACTAATGTTGTGACAGACTTTTACGGACATTCTAATGTTCTTACAGACAATTACGAATATCCTAGTTTTCTTACAGTGTTTTGCGGACAAACTAATGCTCTTACAAACATTTAAGGCAATCCTAATGTTCTTACAGACTTTTACGGACATCCTAATGTTCTTACAGACATTTATCGACATCCTAGTGTTCTTACAGACTTTGATGGACAACCTAATGCTCTTAAAGACATTGACGGACATCCTAATGCTCTTAAAGAAATTTACGGTCATCCTAATGTCCTAACCTCTATGGTAAGTAACCAATGTTCAATGAATGACCTTTTCTTCTCCAATGCGTGAATCACTCTGTAACAGGTCCAGCTAAGGTTAAATATTCAAGGGCTTAAGCTGGTTTTGGCGTAAGCTTTACTAATGACGAAGAATGGTCTTTGTTGTCTACCGGTGACAGCAGTCCCTGGCCTGTCTTATCCAAGATAAACAAGGTCTTTGTTTGGTAGTGTGCATGTGTATTTTGTAACACGTCTAGACCTAGCCATGTGCAGTTCGTGACTTTTGCAACGACGGTGAATATCGTTGGCTATGCAGCAACGGCTCTTAGTCTATGCCACCAAAAACTATGGAATAAAAACTATGTAATAAGACGTGTAGCAATTGTATTTAATATTTTAAAAAATGGCAAAGTTTTCATGTCTTATGTATATTGACTTCATTATCAATTAAAATATCCATCCATAACATTTCATTGTTATTTCATATTAATTGAATATTAATGCAGCGTCCATCATGAATGGGATATCCCCAATCGGCCATTAACAATATACAAGTAGTTACTTAAATCACTGGATTTGACTACTGAGAGAACCCCATTGGATAATTACAATGCACTGGGATATTATCATAAACATTTAAGCGACGGAGCCATCTTGCTTTTTTCACTACATACATTTGGATCTGTAAGACGTGGAGACATCTTGCTTTCATCACTACAGATATTTAGATCTGTAAGACATGGAGACATCTTGCTTTCATCACTACAGATATTTAAATATGTAAGACATGGAAACATCTTGTTTTCTTCACTACAGACATTTAGATCTGTAAGACATGGAGACATCTTGCTTTCATCACTACAGATATTTAAATATGTAAGACATGGAGACATCTTGCTTTCATCACTACAGATATTTAAATATGTAAGACGTGGAGACATCTTGTTTTCTTCACTACAGACATTTAGATCTGTAAGACATGGAGACATCTTGCTTTCATCACTACAGATATATAGATCTGTAAGACATGGAGACATCTTGCTTTCATCACTACAGATATTTAAATTTGTAAGACATGGAGACATCTTGCCTTTATCACTACAGACATTTAAATCTGTAAGACATGGAGACATCTTGCTTTCATCACTACAGATATTTAAATATGTAAGACATGGAGACATCTTGCTTTAATCACTACGGATATTTAAATATGTAAGACATGGAGACATCTTGCTTTGATCACTACAGACATTTAAATCTGTAAGACATCTTGCTTTCATCACTACAGATATTTAAATCTGTAAGACATGGAGACAGCTTGCTTTCATCACTACAGATATTTAAATCTATAAGACATTGAGACATCTTGCTTTCATCACCACAGACATTTAGATCTGTAAGACATAAAAACATCTTGCTTTCATCACTACAGACATTTGGATCTGTAAGACATAAAAACATCTTGCTTTCATCACCACAGACATTTAAATCTATAAGACATTGAGACATCTTGCTTTCATCACCACAGACATTTAGATCTGTAAGACATGGAGACATCTTGCTTTCATCACTACAGACATTTATATCTGTAAGACATTGAGACATCCTGCTTTGATCACTACAGACATTTGGATCTGTAAGACGTGTAGACATCCTGCTTTCATAACTACAGACAATTCGGATCTGTAAGACATTGAGACATCTTGTCTTCGTCAAAACAACTTGACCACCGTCCGAAACATTGCCTAACGTTACTCCCTGACCGCTATAATTTATGCGCGACAAACCAAATAGAAGACGCGCTAATTCAATAGATGTCTTCAGATATTCCTTGTCTTTATTTGTCACGTTTGGCTTTTATCAAAGAAAGGGTGTAAAGGGTGTTGGGTGGGGGAGAGGCTTAGATACCGCTAGAAGTAGAGGGCTTCAGTCTACTTCAGTAATAATATTGCTACTACGAACTATAATATGTTTTATGTACCAAATATTATTTTATTAAAATTTATTTTTGTTGATCTATTTTGATATGTACCCGGTATTTTATTAAGTTTATCATTGTTTAAACTAGATATTTTTTTATCAAGAATGTTTTTTTTTTTTTTTTCGATTCCATTGGAATGTCTGAAACTATGTAAAGAAAATAGTGTGCTATCGAAGCTCGCTGTTAATCCTTATCGTAGTCATTGGAGGTAGTGTGACATAAGTGGTGAGATGTCGGTAATTATGAAGGATTTTTGAAATCTTTTTGATAGATATGTTCTTGGGTTTGTGTAGGGTGGAAGGAACTCGTTGCAGGCCATGGTTGTCTGTCCTGGGGTGGCGCCTCTGTAATCTGTACACAACGCTGTAAGATGGCATTCAATATGACTTAATATTAGTCATAAGAGAGTATATGATAAGCCCTAACGATATTAATATGGGACAAGCACATACATATAATCTTTACCAAAACTACTTGGAGACCCGCTTGTGTCGTCTTTATTGCAATGTTAAAAAAAAATCAAATCTGGATGATAATTAAAAACATGTACAAGATAATCGTTTTTGCGCAACAACAACTTATAAGAAAATGTCAAAGTACATCAAATAAGATTAACTAAGCATGCTGGGAAACTAAAAAGGAAGCACCGTTTCAAAATCTGGGGAAATTCAAATATACTTTAATGCACGAATTATAAATCTTCTTTTATTTATGATAATTTTATTTATTTTTTACATCACGCTATCAGCGATACATGTCGTGTTGAGTACAATATACTGTTACCACAACACTGTACAATATACTGTCACCACAACACTGTACAATATAATGTCACCACAACACTCTACAATATACTGGCACAACACTGTACAATATACTGTCACCACAACACTGTACAATATACTGTCACCACAACACTGTACAATATACTGTCACCACAACACTGTACAATATACTGTCACTACAACACTGTACAATATACTGTCACCACAACACTGTACAATATACTGTCACCACAACACTGTACAATATACTGTCACCACAACACTGTACAATATACTGTCACCACAACACTGTACAATATACTGTCACCACAAAACTGTACAATATACTGTCACCACAACACTGTACAATATACTGTCTCAACACTGTACAATATACTGTCACCACAACACTGTACAAAATACTGACACAACACCGTACAATATACTGACACAATACTGTACAATATACTGGAAAAAACTGTGTAATATACTGTAAAATATACGGTCACAACAGTGTAAAATATACTGGCACAATCTGTCAAATATACTGGCACGCCACTGTACAATATACTGACACAACACTGTACAATATACTGGCACAACGCTGTAAAATAAACTGGCACAACACTGTACAATATACTGACACAAAAGTGTACAATTTACTGGCACAACACTGTACAATACATGGCACAACACTGTACAATACACTGTCACAACACTGTACAATATACTGTCACAACACTGTACAATATACTTTCACAACACTGTACAATATACTGTCACAACACTGTACAATAAACTGGCACAACACTGTATAATATACTGACACAATACTGTACAATATACTGGAAAAAACTGTGTAATATACTGGCACAACAATGTACAATATACTGGCACAACACTGCACAATATACTGGCACAAAATTACAATAAATTAACACAACATTACAATATACTGGCACAGCACTGTACGATATAGTGGAACAACATTACAATATAATGGTACTGCACTGTGAAAAGGGAGTATCAGGATTTGAACGCGTCATGAAATTGTTCACAGAACGACATGTTTAATAGATCTTGATATCTGGCTACTCTCCCCTTAATACAGTTCTGTTTCTCACCCTGTCATTGACTCTTTTTTTTTCTCCTTTCTCTCTCTCTCTCTCTCTCTCTCTCTCTCTCTCTTTATCACTTTCCCTCTTTCGCTCTTATCTTCATACACTTTCTCTCTCTTTCTTCTTTCTCTCTCACTCACTCTCTCTTCCTCACTCTCCCTCTCTCTCTATCTCTCTCTTCCCCTCTCTCTCTCTCTCTCTCTCTCTCTCTCTCTCTCTCTCTTCGTCCCATCCTCACTGTTGATAGTGTATCTATTATGTATGACGTGCGGCGGGACGGCCCCAGAGGGTGAGCCGGGTGGTGAAGGGAGGTGGCGCCGAGGGAGTCACGGATACCTTCTGTGAAATCATTTGAATAAATAAAAGGCGCAACAAAAATTTGACAAGAGAAACTCAGCTCCTCAGCGGCGGCACCAATCATTGCGATGGATTGGGGGCAATTCCTAAAGCTTCACCTTCATTGATGACCTTTTTTTTTTTCTCATACATCTGGAAACGCTCCGAACTATTCCTAAACTAACTTCCTGTACTAAAGAACTCAAATCAAAACTAACTAACTTCCTGTACTGAAGAACTCAAATAAAAAAAAAATTACTTATTTCCTTTACTGAAGAACTCAACGCAAAGTAACTTACTTCCTGTACTAAAGAAGTCAACTCAAAACTAACTTACTTTCTGTACTGAAGAGCTCAACTCAAACTTATTTCCTGTTCTGAAGAGCACTACTCAAGGGCAATAAAACGTTTCATTCAAGGTCGTTTATTAAGGTAGTTGAAACTATAAAGTTAAACTAAAATGTGTCCTTACATTATGATCAGGCCTGAATAAATTAATACCAGTAAGGGTGTTGCAACTATAAAGTTCAACTAAAATGTCTCATGTACACATATTTCCGTTTCTAACGCATTTTTGCGCCCTTATTACGGAAACATCCGCTTCCAGATTTGGTATTTTCCAATGCCCGAGAAACTTACTCCCCCGGACTTGGTACATTAACTAGTGTACGTACCGCTGTGGGTCTCGGCTCTATCACAAATCTAGTGTACGTACCGCTGTGGGTCTCGGCTCTATCACAAATCTAGTGTACGTACCGCTGTGGGTCTCGGCTCTATCACAAATCTAGTGTACGTACCGCTGTGGGTCTCGGCTCTATCACAAATCGCCTACAAGATACGAGCAGACATTTATGGGCATTCTTTAGATACCCAAATTGTTATTATTACAGGTTTTCGTAATGAAGGCTTGTGTTCACGGCACACTATTTAAAAAGAAATTATGAAACGAAAATACACAATTATGTTTGAAAAATACAATAATATACTTAAGATATACATGGGCGGAACACGATACAATTTAATTTTAAGTCGGTCTTTTAATGCATTGTGAAAGAAGTGACCAGCTTGTCGTGTGGTTTTAGCAGTGCGTCCCCAATATTCTTCCCAAAGTCACTTATAACTACATATATTTGTGTTGACTGAATCGCACGATTTCTGGAAACACACACACACATCGTGTGCACCATTTGGTTGGGTTAGAATATGGAGAATGAATTTTAATACGCCATCTAATTGAATGGGCTTGAGTGATAAATTGACTGTTGTTGGAAGTATGAATGGTATAGAGATTTTTAAAAAAATATATTTTTAAAAAGCTGCATTTGAAGATGATGTGATATTGTGGTTGTTCTGAATCATTAATGCTCTTTCACTAAATAGTTAAGCGTGTGTTGTATTGGGCGCAGTGGAGTTTATGCCCTTTCATTAAATAATTACACATGTGTTGTGTAGGGGCGCAGTGTTTTAAATGCTCTTTCACAAAATAGTTGAACATTTATATGTGTAGGGGCGCAGTGGTTCGGCTGTACGCCTCTTCAAATGATTTTGAAATTCCTTTTTTTCCAATGTGAAGATTTTAATCATTTATTTGTATCGCATTTTACACCCATATTTTTTGATAATCGCATTTTCCGTATAAATGTATTCGCTCAACCATATTGATTTAAATAATCGATTAGTTACTCCCTTTGAAACGCAAAAGATGACGCCGGTATTTCGGGGGAATAGACACAAACGTTCACACGATCCCTGCTGTACGGGATGTACGCACATACTTTGACATAACATATGGGTTTGGGATGCATCATCCATTTCATTTCCATATTAAAAAGAAACCCAAGGCAAAACGAGTACAGTATCTCTGGGCTCACACTCAGTCGTGGCCAGCTGAAATGTCTAACGTTAATCAATACCGGCTTTAAACAAAAAAAAATATTTAAAAAAAAAAAAAAGGTATCATTACATTTTAGGTTGTGGAAACAAGCCGAGAGATACTTGACATATGATCTCGTAATCGGCTACATTTCACAGAAGGACTTCGTCTCACAGTCTGAAACGGTACCATCGCCGCTGTTCGATTTAATCTGTGATATCGATACCCTCTAACATGGGCGCCCGCAGAAAACTTTTTAGGGGGGGGGGGCAACAAAAATCGATTAACTTTCCGGGGGGGGGGTCAAAAAATTTTTAGTAATGTTTTAATGTAGTTTTAATTTACTGTAGAGTATTTGTATGGTGAACGAACGGACAGGACATCAGCTTAGTTACTTTCTCTTTATTTTCTCTTTACTTTAATACATTTTTTGGTCTATTTTTGTCTAAATTTTTTTTATCCAATCAATCCAGGGGGGCGCCCATGCCCTCTTATGACAACGGAATCGTTTGGAGTGACTCCGAAGCGAAAGATTCAGGTCATATATGTTTCTGTGAGTCATGTATTTTTTTAGGGGAGAGGGCGTTTGTTGTATGTGTAGATTTCATTTCTTGGGAATCAGTTTCAAATATGAAAAAAATTACCAGGCAAATTAAAATTATTTTTTTTTAAATAAGGAAAATGGAGGGGGGGGGGCGGGGGTTAAACATATTCCTTCTTGATTTTTGTCTGCTGACACATGTATCCCCGGTATATTACAAAACTAATTATTCCTCTTCCACCCCCCCCACCCCCAAATCAATTAGAAATAAATTTGGAATAGCCACGCCAAACTGGCACTGCACCAACCTATTGAACATTTTCAATAAATTCCGTCGTTTCTTTTAAAGCCTAATGACACCAAACCACGGAGACCACAGGGGGGCAAACGTGGAGGGGGCACTCTGAAAAGTCCTGGCCTACCGCATGACTTATTGGGTTGTTTCGCTGAAGCGCTGTCCGACTTGCCTTTGTCGACTTGAGGGCCGAGGCCGGTACCAACTGCACGCTTGCACATCTCACCGCGTTCACTACAGCCGTTTCATGAATTAATGGATTCACCATTAATGGATTCACCGCAATACTGAAGTGGGACTGATATGTACAAATAACAAAGTTAAATGATACAAATGAGAGGTTTTTATTTTGTGGCATGTATACTAAAATGACTTTAAAGGGCCCCCAGTAGTATTTTGCACAGACCCTGCTAAACTACACACACAATAAAAGGTGTGTTGCGGTAACTCACTGAAGATTGTCCGAATAAGTAAATGGAAAACAAATCACGCTGTGAGCAATATCGTATTATGTCCCCCCAATGTTCGCAGTAAATAATCGGAAGTGAATTAAAGATGTCGCCAACATAGAAGTGGCCAAGATCATCATTCTGAACCGTGACTTGCGATACAATCTAATCCCTGATTTATGATATTAATCTCAAAGCTGACTTACGATATAAATATAACTCATGACTTACTATATAAATCTAACCCAAGACTTACGATATAAATCTAACCCAAGACTTATGATATAAATCTAACCCAAGACTCACGATATAAATCTAACCCATGACTTACGATATAAATCTAAAATTGACTTACAATATAAAACTAACCCATGACTTACGATATAAAACTAACCCATGACTTACGATATAAATCTAACCCATGACTTACTATATACAACTAACCCATGACTTACGATATAAATCTAACCCATGACTAACGATATAAATCTAACCCATGAATTAAGATATAAATCTAACTCATGACTAACGATATAAATATAAATCTAATCCACGACTAACAAAGATAAACCAAAAGTGCTACTAGAGAAGTAGAGTTGCCTTTCCTTCGTTATTATGGTCGACCTATTCGCAGAATTTACAAGGTGAAAGATGTCAAATATAAAACACGAAACATCACACGCCACCAAGTATTAAGTAAACGAAATCGATATACAGCAAAGAGAAATCAATACATTTGCCGCTGTCATGCTCCAGTATGTGGAGAAGGTTTGCCATGCTCCAGTATGTGGAGCGTCTCTGTCATGCTCCAGTATGTGGAGCGTCTCTGTCATGCTGCAATATGTGGAGCGCCTCTGTCATGCTGCAATATGTGGAGCGTCTCTGTCATGCTCCAGTATGTGGAGCGTCTCTGTCATGCTCCAGTATGTGGAGCGTCTCTGTCATGCTCCAGTATGTGGAGCGTCTCTGTCATGCTCCAGTATGTGGAGCATCTCTGTCATGCTCCAGTATGTGGAGCGCCTATGTCTGGAATACGTGCAGGAAAATATGCATGGTATGGACGGAAAATATGCACGGTATGGACGGAATATATGCATGGTATGGATGGAATATATGCATGGTATGGATGGAATATATGCATGGTATGGATGGAATATATGGATGGAATATATGGATGGAATATATGGATGGAATATATGGATGGAATATATGGATGGAATATGTGTATGGTATGGATGGAATAAATGCATGGTATGGATGGAATATATGGATGGAATATATGCATGGTGTGGATGGAAAATATGCATGGTGTGGATGGAATATATGCATGGTGTGGATGGAATATATGCATGGTGTGGATGAAATATATACATGGTAGGGATGGAATATATGCATGATATGGTTGGAATATATGCATGGTAGGGATGGAATATATGCATGGTAGGGATGGAATATATGCATGGTAGGGATGGAATATATGCATGGTAGGGATGGGATATATGCATGGTAGGGATGGAATATATGCATGGTAGGGATGGAATATATGCATGGTAGGGATGGATTATGCATGGTAAGGATGGAATATATGCATGGTGTGGATGGAATATATGCATGGTAGGGATGGATTATGCATGGTAGGGATGGAATATATGCATGGTAGGGATGGATTATGCATGGTAGGGATGGAATATATGCATGGTAGGGATGGATTATGCATGGTATGGATGGAATATATGCATGGTAGGGATGGAATATATGCATGGTGTGGATGGAATATATGCATGGTAGGGATGGAATATATGCATGGTAGGGATGGAATATATGCATGGTAGGGATGGAATATATGCATGGTAGGGATGGAATATATGCATGGTGTGGATGGAATATATGCATGGTAGGGATGGATTATGCATGGTAGGGATGGAATATATGCATGGTAGGGATGGAATATATGCATGGTAGGGATGGAATATATGCATGGTATGGATGGAATATATGCATGGTAGGGATGGAATATATGCATGGTAGGGATGGAATATATGCATGGTAGGGATGGAATATATGCATGGCAGGGATGGAATATATGCATGGTAGGGATGGAATATAGGTATGGATGGAATATATGCATGGTAGGGATGGAATATATGCATGGTAGGGATGGAATATATGCATGGTAGGGATGGAATATATGCATGGCAGGGATGGAATATATGCATGGTAGGGATGGAATATATGCATGGTAGGGATGGAATATATGCATGGTTTGGCCATTTAAACACTTTGGTGCTAAGGTGGGGAATGGCAAAAAGATAGGGAAACTTATCTCTAAATGTCACGTATTTACGCCATTGATACAGTATATAGGAATTCATTGTGCCCCTTTTTTAAAGCCATTCTATTGAACCCGCTTCATCTAGAAGAATCCATTTACCGTTTGTCTTCAAATGTCGTGCCTGACACAGTGCAATCAGCGGGCTTAGTGGTGGACTCACAAAGCTGATAGAATTATTTTTTCTCAATTTAATAGTACATAATGTGTAGCAACAGCTATTTCATCACGTGCTATATAAGGTCTTTGGTCAGTTAAACTTTCTGACAGTTAGCGCTAGGCGAATCCCTTGAAATGTCAACACTGCTAATGATAGTCAGAATAAAGCTAAATTTTGCGTGACAATTTGATTGGCATGGCAGCACACTTTGCGAGTTTCGGCGCATCGGTTGGGAAGCACGGGGGTTGAATCTTTGCATCAGTTTGCTCAAAAAAAAAAAATAATAAAAAAAATGGAACGTTATCATGTGATCCGAGGATAACGCGATCCTAAGATTTAACGTGTTCTGTAAATCCCAAATGTTACACAGAGGATACTCATTACATGACATCTAGTGTTAACCGTGATCTTTTTATCCTATTTTAATCAAGTCCATTTTCTTTTAAATTTAAATATAGAACAAACTATTCGCACAAGTTTTCTTAAATTCAATACCGTGTTGTGAAAATAGATACATTTGAACAAATGTGTTTGTGCGGCAAAAATTTGGATAATGACGACGCGATGGATACTCAATGAACTAATTTTTTCTCATGTTACGCTAAAGAGGAGTATTACATTTACCAAGTTTGATGTATCTAATGTTGCAATCCAATCATCACTTTCATTTATTTTTTTTTAAACGGGAAAGACACGCCACGAACAAGCAGGCAGAGCATTCCCACCGTTTTGCCTGTGATGGATGGATCAGAGTAAGCCTGGGTGACAGCTGATTCATTTGCGACCTTTAACTGCGCATGTCATCCTCCATCTTCTTAAACTGTGCAAACATGCCGACACGCAAGTCACAATGAACACATGCGGTGTAAGAAAACATGTGTTTACTGAACTTTAAAAAGTGAACCCGCGCGGTAAACTAGCCGTAAGGTCGTCCGCCCGAATAAGTGCGGGTAGGACCGACTAAGTTTGGCAACGTGCCCAGGGCAACCCGGGGACTAACATTGGTCCTGAAGAGACAGTTTTCTTTTCGCGAGCAGTCTTGCCAACAAACAGCAGCAGACAAGCAAAAACCATTAATTCACGCGTGGTAGAAAGACCGCTGCGTCAACAGATTTTACACCAAGATTGCAACAACAGATTTTACACCAAGATTGCACCAACAGATTTTACACCAAGATTGCACCAACAGATTTTACAGCAAGATTGCAGCAACAGATTTTACAGCAAGATTGCAGCAACAGATTTTACAGCAAGATTGCAGCAACAGATTTTAAAGCAAGATTGCACCACAACAGATTTTACAGCAAGATTGCAGCAACAGATTTTACAGCAAGATTGCAGCAACAGATTTTACAGCAAGATTGCAGCAACAGATTTTACAGCAAGATTGCAGCAACAGATTTTACAGCAAGATTGCAGCAACAGATTTTAAAGCAAGATTGCACCAACAGATTTTACAGCAAGATTGCACCAACAGATTTTACAGCAAGATTGCAGCAACAGATTTTACAGCAAGATTGCAGCAACAGATTTTAAAGCAAGATTGCACCAACAGATTTTACAGCAAGATTGCAGCAACAGATTTTACAGCAAGATTGCAGCAACAGATTTTACAGCAAGATTGCAGCAACAGATTTTACAGCAAGATTGCAGCAACAGATTTTACAGCAAGATTGCACCAACAGATTTTACAGCAAGATTGCAGCAACAGATTTTACAGCAAGATTGCAGCAACAGATTTTAAAGCAAGATTGCACCAACAGATTTTACAGCAAGATTGCACCAACTGATTTTACAGCAAGATTGCAGTGTAGTTTAACAATTTCGTGTTTCATTGTTTTGAAAATATATCTATACATATAGAGACATTTAAAAGTTAGGCTAACTATAATGGTTAAATATGACCTAAGTTAACTAGAAAGGTTAAATGTATAACCTAAGATCACTAGACATGTTAAATGTTTAACCTAAGTTAACTAGAAGGTAAACGCGGGAAGCGACATTTAAAAAGTACTTGTCTAATCGCCGAGACAGCGTATTCAGAAGGTCAAGGTCATGTCTTGTAATGGACGATATAACCACTCTAAATTAGTCAATGTGATGTCTTGTAATGGACTATACGAACACTCTTAAGTATATAGTCAAAGTCAAAGTGAAGCCTTGAGATGGCAACATGGCCACTCTATTGTCAGTTTCTATCCGAAAGGATCTAACTACTTCAAAGACTACTTTGCTACATGACCACTCTATTGTCAGTTTCTTTTCGAAAGGACCTACATCAGTGGTTCTCAACCTTTCTAATGCCGCGACCCTTTAATACAGCTCCTCATGTTGTGGCGACCACCAACCACTAAATTATTTTCGTTGATACCTTATAACTGTAGAGCATATGTGTTTTCAGATGATCTTAGGCGACCCACGTGAAAGGGTCGTGCGACCCCCAAAGGGGTCGTGCGACCCCCAAAGGGGTCGCGACCCACAGGTTGAGAACCGCTGACCTACATGGTTACATGACCACTCTACTGTCGGTTTCTATCCGAAAGGAACTAACTACTTCAAAGACTACTTGGCTACATGACCACTCTATTGTCCGTTTCTCGGTGTTCATAAAAGTGTATTTGTCCTTTTTTTTTTTTTTTTTTTTTGTAACTGGGGAGTGGGTGCGGATGCAATGACCTAACTTGAAAGGGGTTCAGCAAATGTGTTGTCAGTATAGAAAGTACAGGACCTATGCTCTATAGAGGGTCGTATTACCAAGTATCTTTAAGGTGGAGCTTCGCCAACCGGTCATAGGAGCTTAACATTCCCATTCTCCACATGATGGTCTGTTGTAGTTTGTAGGTGCAGAGATCAACACTTTTGGTGACAGGTCGGGATAATAATGTGGTCTTTTGTAGACAGGACGGGATAATAATGTGGTCTTTTGGTGACAGGTCGAGATAATACTGTGGTCTTTTGGTGACAGGTCGGGATACTAGTGTGGTCTTTTGGGGACAGGTCGGGGTAATAATGTGGTCTTTTTGTGACAGGACGGGATACTAATGTGGGCTTTTTGGTGACAGGTCGTTAATAATGTGGTCTTTTGTAGACAGGACGGGATAATAATGTGGTCTTTTGGTGACAGGTCGAGATAATACTGTGGTCTTTTGGTGACAGGTCGGAATACTAGTGTGGTCTTTTGGGGACAGGTCGGGATAATAATGTGGTCTTTTGGTGACAGGACGGGATACTAATGTGGTCTTTTTGGTGACAGGTCGGGATAATAATGTGGTCTTTTGGTGACAGGTCGGGATAATAATGTGGTCTTTTGGGGACAGGTCGGGATAATAATGTGGTCTTTTGGTGACAGGTCGGGATAATAATGTGGTCTTTTTGGTGACAGGACGGGATAACAATGTGGTCTTTTAGGGACAGGTCGGGATAATAATGTGGTCTTTTTGGTGACAGGACGGGATAATAATGTGGTCTTTTTGGTGACAGGACGGGATAATAATGTGGTCTTTTGGAGACAGGTCGGATTGCTTGCGTCTTTAGAAACGATTTATCTTCGTGATTTTTTCAAATGTAGTTTGTTCGCCGTGTTATTACAAATGGTTTTTTTTCTTTTAAGTGGGAGGGGGGGGGGGGTGCGGAATGGGGGCGGAAAAGGAGGGGTGGGAAGGGAGGCACGTGTCTGC